>JAMPIV010002944.1:243068-543574 GCA_024509875.1 Oreohelix idahoensis
CATTTGTAATACGGGGGTAATAATCTCGTACAGCCAAAGACCATACACAATCCCTTCATTTTGACTGCGCTCTATTAATTCACACTGTGACTTTTGACAACATGAGTATTCCCGGCCATAATCAACTACTGACATCTAGTAGCTGATGATGCAGGCGAAATAATTGTCTCTGCTCCAGGTGATACTGAAAACCACATTTGTTAGTGTGGAACAGATCAGCCGATTTCCATTAATTGTATGAGTAGCTCAAACATTTGTTACTTGTCCTATAGCCCCCGCGATCGAACATTACTTCCCGAGCTTATTTTATCTTGTTCTTGCCTTTCCATGTTTGCACGTTGAGAGGTCGTTTTAAGGAGGGCGCCTGGGTGTGTAGGCGGTAGTGATCGAGGATAAGTAAAGTGTGCAGTTACGTGTATTTCACAATGTAAAGATGGTATGACGGTATAAATGATTGGCTCAAAGGTTTTCGCTCCAGCTATAGTCTAACGAAAAGACATTACACTACCGTGTTGCTGAGGGTGTAATAAATTTAAAATGTCCGAGAGCTGCGTAACTTTCTCTACGGCTGTAGGAATGGGCGAGTAACAGAAAATGGAAAAGTCTAAACTGTTCTCTTTCCACACAACCTGCCAAAAGAAAAGTCTTTGAATTGATTTGTTAGCCCGAACATCATCACCACCAAAAAACAGCTGACTCGGAGCCACACCAAAAGGCATATTGCATCAATATAGCGTTTTGGGGGGGGGTAGATGCATGGAATTAATTTGCCACATCCTCAGAAGAGACACTAACACTATCATCAGAACTGGCACGCTATGGACTCCAGTATAAGGGACAGCGAATGCGAAGCCGGGAAAAAATTTCCTGGTGGGAGAATGCGGAAACAGAGATGCAAAGCGTGAAACAGAGCTGGAATCACACGAAGGATGGCTGCCGTCTGAGTAAAGTGGAGACTTTGCTGCTGCCCTAAAACGACGCCACCAGGGGTGATGGTCATTGACTGCTTTGTCATCAGCGGCCATGGACCAAAGAATAAGCAGGGAGAATACATTACTAAACGCGTTATGATTTATTTGTATAGATTTCTGTGTTTTAATTCAACGGGCATTTCTTTGAAATGTCTTTCCATTATTTTCAGAAGGTTTCAATTCTTCCAGCAACATTAGCCATGCAACACCTGGATTAATGCAAACACAGATGGATCAGCAGCAAATGCAACAGAAAATTGATTAGAAAGAGAACGTGTTAAAAGTATACATTGGTGGGTTTGGCGGTTAAAAAACCTTGGTATAAGCATCTATCCCAGCGTAGAAAAAAATTAAGAAATGTTTTAGGATGTCTGGAAGCACATTTTTACATACTGCAGATATAACTGTAATACAGTAAGCTCTAGTAATAACCAGAGCCGGATTAACGTAGTAGCCAAAGTAGCATATGCTACGGGCCCCGCGCTTTTAGGGGCCCCGCGCCAATAAATATGTACATAATGTTTTGGTCATCTTCTAATACGAGCGTTAAACCAATGATCTTGTGATTTATGCCATCTTTAGCGCCTTTTCATGTGGTGTCACGAAATTGTGAGAGAAAGAGCATAAGAGGCTGACTTAGTGTGACTCTTCATTATTTTTATCTTAACTGTTTGCGGACGGAAGCCATTTAAGTGGCGTTGAAAATTTGGTCACGTTTGGACGGAAGCTACTTTTTTGGCTCTAGGCGACTGCCCCTCTAATTTTGTTTCGTTCTTTGTGAAATGAATTTGCATTAACAATAAAAACTAGAATTTAAGAAACGGAAACTTCCTGTTTTAATTGAGGTATACGACGCGATCGCACTCTCTTTCGATCTTTATTAAAATTTCTTGATTTGTAAGGTTAGAAAACTCAAAAAATGAGCAGTAGACACAGAGATATTGGACGTAATTATGCTTCTGGAAGTGAAAAATGTAAAGCGAAGGAAGAAAAAGAAAGAAGAGATCAACTTGTGATATCAAAAACACGTAAGCTGACAGAATATTTTGATGTTCATAGTGGTGGTACTCTAACCGCTGAAGCTGGAAGTACAGGAACAGCTAGTACTAGTGCAGGCTGTGCAGCAGAAAACAGACAGCAAAACCCAGTATACGCTGAGTCTGAATGTGAAAGAATAAGTGAAACGAAGAAGTACTCTAATGATATTGGTGACTGGCCGAACAATATAGATGACTGTGAGCGTGAATATTGGATATCCAAGGGAAGTGAAAAATGTCAACATGTTGATAGTGCCTTCTCTTCATCCGTGCGATTGTATGAAAAGAAAACTCGATACTGTCAGAAGTCTTATTTTACACATATTCATAAACTTACAAACAAGCAACATGCAAGAAAATGGTTATGCTATTCAGAAAGTAAAGGGCGCCTATTCTGTTTCCCATGCAAGCTTATGAGTTCAGAATCTTCATCAAAGTTTACTGTGGAAGGGTTTAATGACTGGAAAAATGCAAGCAATCTATTGCGTCGACATGAAGAAAGCTCCTCACATAGACAAGCTTTAATTTCACTGTTGATGCGTAAAAACAAAGGTGAACGTGTCGATTCCCAACTTGTGAAACAAACTGACATTCAAGAAAAGTATTGGCACAAACTTCTAGAACGAATAATTGAAGTTGTGAAGTTTTTAGCAGAACGAGGCCTTTCATTTCGTGGCAGTGATGAAATTGTTGGGTCCCCTTATAACGGGAATTACTTAGGGTTGTTAGAATTACTGGCCAAGTTTGACCCTTTTCTGGCAGAGCATATAAGTACTCATGCAAACAAAGGATTTGGACATACATCATATCTATCTAAAACAACGTGTGAGGACTTCATCAATCTGATTGGATCCAGCATACTGGATCACATTCTCTGTGAAGTGAAGAAATACAAGTATTATTCCGCTTCATTGGATTCTACTCCAGATATATCTAATATGGACCAGCTGACTTTGACTCTGCGCTATGTTTTGCCATCTGGACCAGTTGAAAGATTTGTGACATTTTTGGATATGGAAGATCATAGTGCTGAACAGCTTACTAAAAGTCTACTTAATTTTTTAAAGGCAAATGACATTGATATTAAAGACTGCCGTGGTCAAAGTTATGACAACGCCAGCTACATGAGTGGCAAGTTTATAGGATTACAAGCACGAATTAAAGAGATGAATAAGTTTGCGCATTACATTCCGTGTTTTGCACATTCACTAAATTTGGTTGGAAAATGTGCTGCTGAAGGTTGTCAAGAAGCAGTCATTTTCTTTGGATTTGTTGAAAGTCTGTACACCTTCTTTTCTGCTTCTACCTACCGGTGGGGTCTCCTTTCTACTGCATTATGTGCTGGCGGTACTCATAATAAGCCCATTTGCCCTTTGTGAAAAGACTGTCAGATACCAGGTGGTCCGCTCGGGCAGATGCAACAAAAGCACTTTTACACAGCTTTTCTGCAATAAAACAAGTCTTGGATGATATTTCAGATAACAGTGATCAGAAGGCAGAGTGTTGTCAACAGGCTCGTGGTCTACTTTCAACCATGATGAAGTTAGAAACAGGAATAATGATCATACTGTGGGATCAAGTATTACAGCGTTTTCAAATGACCAGTGCTTCTTTGCAATCTTCTGATCAAGATTTTAATACAGCTTGTGCACTCTATGAATCCCTGCGGGGGTATATTCAAGCTATGTGGTTTACTTTTGCAGACATAGAGCAAAAGGCCAAGGATCTGACTGAGTGTGAACATTATCAACAAAAAACTCGAAGAAAACACAAACGAAATCGAGAGTATGATGATTTCAGTGGTTCCAGCACACTTGATCCACTTGTTGAATCTCAAACGCCTTCTCAGCAGTTTAAAAGCCGAACATTTCTTGTCCTTATTGATAGCTTGCTCTCTGCCTTGTCAAAACGCCAGAAAGCTTATCAAAAGTTGAATGATGTATTTGGATTCCTTCGTCAGTTACAGTCGTTTACACCTGTCACAGATGAACTCAGCTGACCCTGAATAATCGTCGGATTCTATAGTACGATCCTTTGTAACGACCCCATCGGATAACACCAGTGCCCCCGAATAATGTGGTAACTTTTCGTCAAACGGGATTTTTTCACCTGGACTCATTAGCTATGCAACCGTTCCACGCAGATGGCCAACACGTTTGCTGATTAATATGTGGACAGTTTATCTACTGTTCATTCTGGTCATCGCATTGATTTAAGGAAAGATTAAATCACGCCGACGGACATCACCTTAGCAATCATATGCAGTATTTTCATTAACTTGGCCAGTGGGGGGCGTTGCCTACATCAAACAGATAGTAGCGACCACGATCAAAGACACGGAAGTGATTTCCGGAACAGTGAGCGGGAGAGATCAAAGCAGTAGTGGTCCCGGAAACGAGACGCAAGTTTCCTGCAGGTAATGTCGCATCTCGGTGTTAAACACGAAACGATCGCAGAACGATCGAAGATACGGAAGACCAGGGAGCGGCATATCTCTTCAGTTGGCGGTCAGATTCCCTTAAGTCTCCTGAGATCTGAAAAGGTGTCAACTTTCTCATGTCCCACTCATCTTTAACTCCATTTTAAATATATACAGACCACGTAGGAAGCCATGCTATCACTCAGTTGCCAGAGATTTTAGATTCACTAGCTATAGTAGAAATTTGCTAGATTTCCATCTGAATTGGTGGCTACTATTGGAGGGTTTCTTTTCTGTGCACGGTATAATATATTTGTTAAAGTGATCAGTGGTCTAGTGCTTTCATTTTATTTCACTGGATTTTGTGTTTTATTTAATCTATTTAATTAAACTCATCCCAAAAGTTCCAGTGGTAAATTTAATGATATATCTATTATAACATTTCCAAAAATAATAGATGCTTAAATGTTAAAGTAACTTTTAAAGTCGCGAAGGAATTTATAATTTAAAAAATTTAGTTAAGTCCTATATATATAGATGTGTATTTTAACCATTAGATTCGTGACGTGTTTTCTTAAATACATAATTAAATACGCGAGTGTATATAATAGCTTTAACGGTAAATTTATCGCGCGTTAAGAATATTTTTTGATTTTTGAAGTATGATTATGTTGTCATGGGTTTTCTATCTTTTTCTCTAGAATAATCACCTTTGCAATCCCAGCATTATTAATAAATCATACAGAGTTCCATACTCGGTTCTTAAACTTCCAGACAGTTTGATGAGACATTTTTTAAATTAAATCTTGTGGTGGTCCGGTGCGGCCTAGCTATCATAATTTAATGAAAGAAAGCCTACCCAAGAACATTTAAATATTATCATCAAATTTAATTACAATTTGTAAGATAAACTGGAAAATGAACAGTGCCAGTAGCGATATTTTATACACTGCTCTATTGTGAGAGATTACCGATTTACCTGACTGTGACTGAGCCTAGTTTTTCCTCACTGGATTAAAAACTTTACCGGTCAGTTGCTATCATCACGCATCGAAGGATTTTTATCATCACCTCATTTTCACCCCCGTGTCGAACTGTGTCAGTGCCATCCCATAGACTCCTTTTTATATAATAAACCACCAGAACTCTTAGGCCTTCAAGTCCGGCGATAAGTGGGAATTTTTTCTATCAACTAACCTCACTACATCTGGGGCGGGACACCGAAGGACTAGACAGTTTTCACATGTCAAGAGTTTAATTATTGTGTACATAATTCTATGGATTGTCTGATGCTGCAATCGGTAAGTGTGTGTGTATATGAGTGTGGATCCTCACAGCGTGCATGAATGACAGGAGATTTATTATTTTTTTGCAAAAACCATTTGTTAACTTGCCTACCGGGTAATAAATTTTTCTGTATACCCTGCATTGTTCCTTTAAGTGGGATAATTTGTTAACTCTGTTTCACCCCCCCCTTTTTTTTCTTTGCTTAGTAAAGGGAAGACACAATTGGGATACCAGTATTTTTTGTCTATCACCATACCTAATATTGTAACACCTCTTTCAGGGTGATTAAATTCACTGTTGGGTTACATTACCTATGTTCCTGATAACTATCTATCTTTGGACTGGGTTTATCTTTGCCTAATAAGTGGGAAGGACTTAGTCGATAACAATCTTCTTCACCCCCTCTCCACCATTGGTATTTGTATTTTTCTGTAATTATATTTTTGTTCTGTAACACATGATAATCGATATTATTGGGTTTTTTAATGATAATAAACAGCATAAACTTATCTAGTACTGTGTTGGACAACCAAAACCCAAATCCCCCTATTTGTGTAATATAGTTTGTATTCACGTGCGTCTGTGTGTTTTGAAGCACCAAATCGGTGTGAGCGCAGATGTGTGTCTGGAGACTGGCAAATAATTGTTTGACCAGGAGAGTGGAAGAGAAGATTGAGAGGAACGATTTGTCGTAAATAAGTCTGTCTTTACTCTCCCCAACACTCTGTGAATCAACTATTTACTCGCTAACCTTTTCCTATCACTGAGCTTTTTCACCACCATTCTCCACCCCACCTGGACCATTTCACTAAGACTCATTCTCTCAAAATAAATTTACGACAATATTTGTGGGCTGGTCCTGGGATCTTGAGCTACATTTGAGGCAATCGCATAGCCGGGATAAAGATATTTTTGAGTCTGATTAAGTCTGGGTCTAACTAGATAGAGTGTGAATGATCTGTCTCTGTGAGTTAGGGAAATAATAATAATATAGATTACACCCCTAGACAACGCCTTATAGTATTTGGGTCGTCCACACAACATTTTTACAGGCTGTTTTCTTTCCACAGCAGTAGAAAGTACTGATAATCATAAATTCGGTTTACTAAATTATCCTCTGGCAGAGAAAATTAAATTTTGTCTTTATACGATTTGCTGGGATTGCGTGATTGTTTTACAGACACTAAAGGTTTTTTGAAGTTACAAGAGTTAAGCTTAGCTAAAGACGCCTTGTTCTGACTTTTTAAGTCTTGATAACACGTCTCTTCTCATAAAATTGACTTCAGGGACGGAGTTTGTTGTCAGAGAATTAAAATTTTCGGGAAAATTTTTTTTTCCTTTTAAATTGTTTTAATATAAATCTTTCTCTACTGTTAGTAATAGTAGATTTTTTCCTAGTGTAACTTACCAATTTAATTGGCATAGTCGCTGGCGTTAAAAGTCTTAAGTGACAATAATAGCGGCGATAAGTTAACACATTACAAGGTACGAGGTAATTAAGTAAATTTTTTTATACTTCGTGTTTTTCTCGTAAGCGGCTTTGAGTTTATTTCCCTCTCGTTTCTTCTTACTAGTTCTCTAGTCATACTCATCTTATTCTTTAACAATCATGGCAGAGAGAATTAGGATAAGATCCATTTTGAGACAGGAAGCGAAAGACTTAGGATTAGAGGGAGAAGCCGCAAACGTGTTTGTCAACCAGGAACTTGACAGGTATGACGCGGAGCAAGAGACAGCAGCAGCTGAGTAGAAAAAGGAGCAAGAGAGAGCAGCAGCTGAGAGGAAAGAAGCGGAAGACCGCCTTATGGAGCACAAGAAAATTGAGGCAGAAATGGAAGCCCGCAGGGAAAGAGAAGAGGAGAGACAACGAGAGGAGAGGGAGCGGGAAAGACAGCATGAACTGGCACTTAAGGCTTTAGAGAGTCGGGGCGCCTCTGCTTCAAATAATGGAGAGCCGTCTTCACCCCAACCTCACTCAGTGGATCTCTCCAGCACTCAGTCTGCCCAATTAACTGCGATGTCTTTTGCTTTAGAGTCTTTTCCTAGCCCTAACGAAAAAATTGACAGCTACCTAGAAAAATTCGAAAGGCTCGCAAATCTGTATGGGTTAGAGAGTTTCCGCTGGGCACTTAAACTCTCAACGTCACTAAAAGCTAATGCTTATGATGTATACACAAAGCTGGGACCGAACCAACATGATTACGACATGCTTAAGAAGGCCTTGCTAGAACGGTTTGAGATGACTGCCCGAAAGTTTCTGCAGATGTTCAGGAACAGCCGAAAATAGAGCACGGAAACATTTTTCCAGTTCTCTTCACGTCTCACGGGCTATTTGATAAAGTGCATAAAATTAGCTGAACTACCTCTTACATACGAGGGACTTCTAGAAATTGTTCTTGTTGAACAGATAAAATCCACTTTGTCGAATGACACCCGTAGATTTTTGGCTGAACAGGGGGCAGTCAGGCTTGAGGACATCCTCAATAAGGCCGAACGCTATAGCAATGCAATGGCCGAACTTCCCAGCACTAAACGTAAACCCACAGATGAGCCATCTCGAAAACAAAATCTAGAGCAGTCATCCTATTCTTCCAATTCCTCTCAGCATTATAACCAACGAAAAAGTAATAACCAGAGACCTCCCCAGGAAAAATCGAAATTCTACAAAACCCGATATCCCCAAAATAACAATTCTGATCAACCCACCAAGCCTACGTGGCAGCGCGGCCACCTAGGTCAAGGAAAAGAAAAGACACCTACAACAGGAACGTCTGATCAGGGCAAGCAGACCGGGCCTAATCGCGTTGGATCTTTGCATACAGCCTCGAAAGGTAGAGTCAATGTCAGTGATTCTCAACCTGAGGGGGACCGACCCTCAACTCGATTAACTGTAACTTTGAATGGTACCTCAACTACTTGTCTCTTTAAAACTGGATTAAGTTTTAGTTGTATTGTTGCTAGACACCTAGTCAAACCAGGTCAGGAGACAGAGGAAACCGTCAAACTTAGTGGAGTTTTTAAGAGTGATGCGCCCAGGACCCTGCCTGCACTGGTAGAAATACACTCTGATTTTGTCAGAGGTGTTATTAAAGCGGCCATAATGGATGATCCGATCGACCCAGTTATCCTGGGATGTAGATATATGTTTCTTGGGAGACCAAAGGAGCCGATTGTGGCAGCGGTAACCACAAGAGGGCAAGCCAAGAAGGAGAAGGAGCCTGCGCCAAATTTGTTGCCCAATGAACTGAAGGAGGCGCAACAAAAGGACCCTACTCTGGAGCTCTGCTTTAGAAAACTGCCCATGGCTAAGGACCCCAGACACATCGGAGACATCTTTTCTAAGGATGGCGTATTGTATCGTAGAACGGGCAACCCGGAAACGGGGAATAACCAGCTCCTAGTACCGACGCAGTACAGAAGACAGATCTTAGAAATGGGGCACTCTCTTCCCTTTAGCGAACATATGGGACAAAACGCCACTATTCAGCGAATAAAAAACCACTATTGGTGGCCAGGAATGAACTCTGACATCATCAGGTACGTGAAATCCTGCGCCCAGTGCCAACGGGTAGCACCCAAGCACTTGACACCCCCAGTACCTATGGGGCAAATGCCAATAGTGGGTACTCCATTTGAACGGGTTGCTGTCGACATCATTGGACCCCTGGAAAAAACCAAAACAAAGCACAGGTTCATCCTGACTTTAGTCGACACTTGCACAATGTGGGCCGAAGCTGTACCGCTAACATGCATAGATTCCAAGCATGTCGCAGAAGCCCTCGTGCAAATCTTTACACGGTTGGGATTCCCTCAACAAGTTTTGACGGACAATGGATCCCAATTCCGTAGCCTGTTAATGGAGGAGATCTTTAAGATCTTGAGGGCCAAACATATCCACACAAGTCCCTACCATCCGGCCGGAAATGGGCTCGTGGAACGTTTTAATGGCAGCTTCACCACCATATTACGTAAGCTGGGTCAGGAGAAACCGGAAGACTGGGACCTATATATACCGGCTGCCTTATTCGCCTACCGAGAGGTACCCCAAGCGTCTACGGGATTCCCGCCTGCTACACTTTTATTTGGCAGACCTATAAAGGGGCCACTAGAAGCCTTACTTCGGTCCCTGACAGACCAAAAGGCTGACGAGACAGTCGTCTCTGCAAGCAAGTATGTATCTGAGCTCAAGGAAAGGCTAAAGCTAGGTTGGGATCTAGCTACAACCAACCTTAAGAAAGCCCGCGCTAAGCACACTAAAAGATACAACAAAGCTGCAAAAGACAGAGAGCTCCAACAAGGGGAAAAGGTTTTGTTGCTACTACCAACCGGAAGCAACAAACTTCGCATCGGATGGCAAGGGCCGTTTACCGTCCTTAAATAGATCTCACGTACCAATTACAAGATCTCCATCAAAAGGAAGGAGAAGGTCTTCCACATAAATCTACTTAAGAAATATTTGGAAAGACCGGTGCCATCCTCCGAGCATCTCCTGGCGGTCGCCATAGCAACGGAAGACGAGGAAGATGATGATGGTTGCATGGAGTACCCATTGCAACCCACAGAATCCTTTAAAGATGTCAAGTTCGGCGACAATCTCTCACCAGAACAACAAACATAAACCAGGGCGCTACTGAAGCAGTACAGTACAGTCTTAACGGATGTACCTGGTCGAACAAATCTCATCGAATTTGATATGAAATTAACAAACGAGACCCCTGTTCGAACCAGAGTTTACCCCATCCCGTATGCTAAAGCTGATGCACTTCGCGGAGAAATCGACAAGCTGCGTCAGGCAGGAATTATCAGTGAGTCTACATCTCCTTACAGTTCGAGTGTAGTGCTGTTGCAGAAGCCCAATAAGGAAGTTAGGCTGTGTATAGATTAACGGCTGCTAAACGCTGTTACGGAATTCCAGCCCGAACCTCTCCAAACTGTTTCTGAGTTGTTCACCAAGCTCAGTAAAGCAAAGATTTTCTCCACGATTGACCTCAGTAAAGGTTATTATCAAATACCAGTCAAGGAGGAAATTAAACCTTTGTTAGCTTTCAGCACTAGTGAAGGACATTACACATTTAATGTGATGCCGTTCGGACTGCATAACGCACCAGGAGTGTTCACCAGGATGATGAGGAAGCTTCTAGAACCATTGCAAAGTCCACATATCCATAATTTCATGGATGACATATTAATTGCATCGGAAACCTACGACGAACATATTGCTACGGTTGCTATGCTCCTCAGGAGACTAAAGGAAACGGGTCTCACCGCCAGACCTAGCAAATGTCTCATCGGGTTTGAAAAGTTAGACTTCCTGGGGCATACTATTTCTCACGGCTGTTGTTGGCCTGTTCAGAAGAACGTGGAGAAAATAGTGGCAGCAAAAAGACCCCGAACGAAGAAAGACGTACGTTCCTTCATATCACTATGTGCATACTATCAGAAATACATCCAGAACTTCAACGGACTGACTGCACCTCTGACTGACCTCACAAAGAAAGGTTGTCCTGATAAGGTCATTTGGGATCAAAAGTGCGAAAACGCGTACAGCACTTTGAAAGGACAGTTGTCTGCATACCCCATTTTGAGGTTGCCTGACCTCAAGAAACCTTTCGTACTGCGGGTCGACGCGTCAGGTCAGGGCATCGGGTCAACACTGCTTCAAGCCGATGACAGTAACCCGAACATGCTATTTCCAGTTGCCTATGGCAGTCGAACATTTAATAAAGCTGAACGGAACTACAGCGTAGTCGAAAGAGAATGCCTCGCTCTGATTGACGGTATCAGACGCCATCATGAGTTTCTCTATGGTACATCTTTCACGGTGCAAACAGACCACGCTCCGTTAGCCTTTCTTGGTGCCAATAAAGAATTTAACGCAAGGATCATGCGGTGGGCCCTTCTTCTAAGCGTTTATTCTTTCAAAGTGGAATACATTCCGGGAAGACAGAATGTCAGGGCTGTTTTCCTGAGTAGAAACTGGACTACGGACGAAAAGGAAGAAGTTAAAGATACCAATCATCCAAAAGCTACCGATCAGGGCAGCTTCATTGTCAGAAATTAAACATGAAAATATGTTTTCATGTCTCAAAGAGGGGACGATTGTCACAGACGAACTCAGCTGACCCTGAATAATCGTTGGATTCTATAGTACGACCCTTTGTAACGACCCCTTCGGATAACACCAGTGCCCCCGAATAATGTGGTAACTTTTCGTCAAACGGAATTTTTTCACCTGGACTCATTAGCTATGGAACCGTTCCACGCAGATGGCCAACACGTTTGCTGATTAATATGTGGACAGTTTATCTACTGTTCATTCTGGTCATCGCATTGATTTAAGGAAAGATTAAATCACGCCCACGGACATCACCTGAGCAATCATATGCAGTATTTTCATTAACTTGGCCAGTGGGGGGCGTTGCCTACATCAAACAGATAGTAGCGACCACGATCAAAGACACGGAAGTGATTTCCGGAACAGTGAGCGGGAGAGATCAAAGCAGTAGTGGTCCCGGAAACGAGACGCAAGTTTCCTGCAGGTAATGTCGCATCTCGGTGTTAAACACGAAACGATCGCAGAACGAGCGAAGATACGGAAGACCAGGGAGCGGCATATCTCTTCAGTTGGCGGTCAGATTCCCTTAAGTCTCCTGAGATCTGAAAAGGTGTCAACTTTCTCATGTCCCACTCATCTTTAACTCCATTTTAAATATATACAGACCACGTAGGAAGCCATGCTATCACTCAGTTGCCAGAGATTTTAGATTCACTAGCTATAGTAGAAATTTGCTAGATTTCCATCTGAATTGGTGGCTACTATTGGAGTGTTTCTTTTTCTGTGCACGGTATAATATATTTGTTAAAGTGATCAGTGGTCTAGTGCTTTCATTTTATTTCACTGGATTTTGTGATTTATTTAATCTATTTAATTAAACTCATCCCAAAATTTCCAGTGGTAAATTTAAAGATATATCTATTATCATCATCTCATCTCAGCCCGTAACCCGTCATGGGTCGTAGGGGTGCCATGGTAGAAGCATCAGCAGACAGGGTCCTCCACTGCTCTATATCTATTATAACATTTCCAAAAATAATAGATGCTTAAATGTTAAAGTAACTTTTAAAGTCGCGAAGGAATTTATAATTTAAAAAATTTAGTTAAGTCCTATATATATAGATGTGTATTTTAACCATTAGACTCGTGACGTGCTTTCTTAAATACATAATTAAATACACGAGTGTATATAATAGCTTTAACGGTAAATTTATCGCGCGTTAAGAATATTATGTGATTTTTGAAGTATGATTATGTTGTCATGGGTTTTCTATCTTTTTCTCTAGAATGATCACCTTTGCAATTCCAGCATTATTAATAAATCATACAGAGTTCCATACTCGGTTCTTAAACTTCCAGACAGTTTGATGAGACATTTTTTAAATTAAATCTTGTGGCGGTCCAGTGCGGCCTAGCTATCATAATTTCATGAAAGAAAGCCTACCCAAGAACATTTAAATATTATCATCAAATTTAATTACAATTTGTAAGATAAACTGGAAGATGAACAGTGCCAGTAGCGATATTTTATACACTGCTCTATTGTGAGAGATTACCGATTTACCTGACTGTGACTGAGCCTAGTTTTTCCTCACTGGATTAAAAACTTTACCGGTCAGTTGCTATCATCACGCATCGAAGGATTTTTACCATCACCTCATTTTCACCCCGTGTCGAACTGTGTCAGTGCCATCCCATAGACTCCTTTTTATATAATAAACCACCAGAACTCTTAGGCCTTCAAGTCCGGCGATAAGTGGGAATTTTTTCTATCAACTAACCTCACTACATCTGGGGCGGGACACCGAAGGACTAGACAGTTTTCACATGTCAAGAGTTTAATTATTGTGTACAAAATTCTATGGATTGTCTGATGCTGCAATCGGTAAGTGTGTGTGTATATGAGTGTGGATCCTCACAGCGTGCATGAATGACAGGAGATTTATACTGAAGCACATTAAAAACGCACCACCTATATAATCCAGGAACAGAGTGTGAAATGTAAATATAAGTGTTTACAAGTTTACATATTTGGAATCTTTATTTATTTTCCTATGAATCCATGCTGGTCATTAATTTGTACATTTGATTGTTATGAAATTCATTGCATTCTGTGCAGGCAAGGAAGAAAACCAAAAATGCAACAAATAAAAAAAATTCATTCACACTATGCTCAGTATCTGGTATGTCCACCTGTGCTTGCAAACAAGCTTGGCAGCGGCTCCGCATGAAACGCGCAAGTCTCTGAAGGAAATTCCGGGGAATCAAGTCCCATTCACTTCTAAGAGCAACTTTGAGCTGTTGTAGATTAGCTGGAGAACCTTGCCTGTAGACTCTGCGTCCAAGCTCGTCCCACAGATGTTCTGTAGGGGACATGTCTGGTGATAGGGCAGGCCAGTCAATCGTCACAATGTTCTGCTGCTGTAGATATTGCTGCGTAATGCATGTGGTGTGCGCACGTGCGTTATCCTGCTGGAGAAGCTGCAAGTCTGGATAATTTGTGAACGCAGGAGCAACCAATGCATCCAGAACCTCATCTCGATATGTCACAGCATTAACATTTCCACGGAAGACGTGAAGAGGCAAGCGATGGTGAAAACTGAATCCTCCCCAAATGTGAATACTGCCACCTCCAAATCGGTTGTGTTGACGAACACAGCAATCTGCAAAGCGCTGTCCACACCGTCGCTAAATCCGCATACGTCCATCAGCAAAGGATATGTTGAATCTGCTCTCGTCTGTGAATAGGACAGCATTCCACTGCAGTCTAGTCCATCTGACATGTTGCTCTGCCCATTGCAGGCGCTGCTGACGATGTCTGTGAGTCAAGTTTGGCCCAACATAAGGTCGTCTTGCAGTAAGGCCTGTATCTCTGAGTCTTCGTATGACTGTCATTCGAGAGACTTGCCCACGTCTGCCCACTATTGCTCTTGCTGTTTGACTTGCCGGGAGAGAACGATTCCTTAGGTGACTCAGCACAATATGACGATCTTGCGCAGGGGTAGTAACTCGTGGTTGGCCATTCCGAAGTCTATCCCGGGCACTGCCAGTGGTTCCGTAACGTTCATTGAGACGTACAATAGTGCTGTGGGGGCAATTCATCCTTCTGGCAATGGCCCGCGAGATCATTCGGGTCTCCAACATACCAATGGCTCGTTGGCGGTCGTTTTCAGATAGTCGTGGCATTTCAAGTACATGTACTGGGTGTTTTGTCTCAACGGCTTTTTTATACCGTGTATACTGCCACAACGCGTACACATTTTCAGGGTCATAGCTGTTTAGAATTGTGTTGCACGTGTAACTTTCATTGTTTTCATGTAGTCTGTATACAAACCCGTGGGTTGAATCATGCACTTTCCATTCCAGCAGCCATTCGCTCTCTACCTCATGACAAACACGGGAAAATCCATTCCCACACTTTTTTCCCCAGCTTCTCGGCATCAGTATATATAATAGTGGTGCGTTTTTAATGTGCTTCAGTATATTATTTTTTTTGCAAAAACCATTTGTTAATTTGCCTACCGGGTAATACATTTTTCTGTATACCCTGCATTGTTCCTTTAAGTGGGATAATTTGTTAACTCTGTTTCATCCCCCCCTTTTTTTTCTTTGCTTAGTAAAGGGAAGACACAATTGGGATAACAGTATTTTTTGTCTACCACCATACCTAATATTGTAACACCTCTTTCAGGGTGATTAAATTCACTGTTGGGTTACATTACCTATGTTCCTGATAACTATCTGTCTTTGGACTGGGTTTATCTTTGCCTAATAAGTGGGAAGGATTTAGTCGATACCAATTTTCTTCACCCCCTCTCCACCATTGGTATTTGTATTTTTCTGTAATTTTATTTTTGTTCTGTAACACATGATAATCGATATTATTGGGTTTTTTAATGATAATAAACAGCATAAACTTATCTTGTACTGTGTTGGACAACCAAAACCCAAATCCCCCTATTTGTGTAATATATTTTGTATTCACGTGCGTCTGTGTGTTTTGAAGCACCAAATCGGTGTGAGCGCAGATGTGTGTCTGGAGACTGGCAAATAATTGTTTGACCAGGAGAGTGGAAGAGAAGATTGAGAGGAACGAGTTGTCGTAAATAAGTCTGTCTTTACTCTCCCCAACACTCTGTGAATCAACTATTTACTCGCTAACCTTTTCCTATCGCTGAGCTTTTTCACCACCATTCTTCACTCTAACTGGACCATTTCACTAAGACTCATTCTCTCAAAATAAATTTACGACAACACCTGAAGAGGTGGTAACGAGATCATCGAATCTTATTAAATCATATCCGGAAGATCTGGAAGAAAGTCTTTGTGAAGAACTTGTGCAGTTTACAGAACTGCTGAAAACTGATCTTGCTTCTCATATTGGCACTACTCTAGACCTTGTAGAGTTACAGTTTTACCGTTTGATAATTGACAATTCTTTGGAGTCTTGTTTTCCAAATGTTGAAATCGCCTTGCGCATCTATTTGTCACTAATGGTAACGATCATTTTCAAAACTGAAACTTATTAAAAATGAACTAAGGAGCACCATGGGTCAAAAGAGATTGAACAATCTCACACTAATGAGCATTGAACATAAACTTCTGCTTGAAATTGATACGTCCTATATCATCAACAAATTTGCTCATGCTAAATGTAGAAACATTAATATTTAAACAATAATGTTGACTGTGTTGTTACTTTTGATAATGATAATTACTATACAAATTAAAAATGTATGTCTTCAAATATATTTGTGTTGTTTTATTGTTTTTTTTTTTTTATATAAGGCCCCTTTCTTAACATATGCTACAGGCCCCGCACTAGCTTAATCCGGCCCTGGTAATAACCACTAACAACTCACCACCTTGAAAAAAAAATTATTCTTTAAGTTGACTCTCCCTGAACAAGTCCTCCAGTGATACAATTTTTTAGCTTCCAGATAAAATATGTGCAAAAATAGAGACAGTTTCCAGGTAACTTACGGGAAGTCACACATGCATTGACTGATCGAGGAAGAAGAAATATTCCAATGAAAAAGAACAGACTATAACTACAACAAATGCGAACTGTCTCGGACATCACGAAGCAGGATACCAGGGATGTCCTGTGTTCCAGAAAATCAGACAAATGAGAAAAACGGTTACTTTCTCCCCATTGATGGTTTTTAATGGTGCCGTCTTACATTTTTGGAGTCCAAGGGCTCTCATTACATCGTCTTACATTTGTCTAATGTTGCTTGTTTGCTCTGCGGCCTGGATGTTCTCGCTGAGCTGGAGTCAATACTTTTGCGATGTGTTTTAAAGCCTGATGATACCATGGCTTCACTTTTTTACGCGGTGGTTTGTGTGTTGTCATGCTGCTACAACTACCTAGCTTACGTTCATCATCGATCATTTTATAATCTTATAATAACAACATTACATCGTCGAGCAGTTTGTTGGGCTTTGCTTCTACTGTAGTAGCCCTCAGGATCTGTAGGGTTCTAGCACTCGGTGAACGTTTGTATTCAATGGCAGCACTGCGTTCAGCTTCAATGGCAGGTGTCATCACATATGATGCCTTAAAACAGGGGTCGGAAACCAGTCGATCCCAGGGGATAATATGGTAGATCTTAAGGCGACTGCGGGAAGGGGGAGAAGAAATACTTTTTAAACTAGGGAAATTTTAGACTAGGCATCTCCCGCCGATATTTCAAACTGAGGTGTCCCTGGAATCAAAGGTGTCTTTTCCACATTTCCAATGAAAACTCTCGCGGTGGCTACTAAAATGTATTCGCCAGCTGCATGAGATAGTAGCGCAATATTTTCTTTATAAACTAAATCATCCACCTCTTCCCCATCCGTTTAAAATTACACACACACACATGCACAGACACACCCACACATGTATATATATATATATATATATATATATATATATATATATATATATATATATATATATATATATATATATATATATATATATATATATATATATATATCAGTGGCGTATCCTGGTAACGCGAGCTAGGCGTGCTGCTACTTAAAATGAATATGTACGCCTACTATTTAACTTCTACCCCTCTTAATTTAAAAACCAACTATATTCAATTACGCAACGAAAGTTATTAGGGGTATATGTCAATTATCTCCGAAATACTAATTAACTTACAATTTGAAACTCACTGTCCCTGTAATAATCTGCATTCCCGGCAACTAACAAAAATTAATCACAAAAAACACTGGACGGACACAGCCGATTTTTACAACCCGAGAGCTGCAAGGCCACCGCACGCATGTTCGTATTGTATTGACGTATCTGGCCTTTGACCCCGATCCACACAAACCAGTATTCCAACGTAAATCCGAAAGGAGCAGCATGCATAGTGACGGAATTACCCGAGAAACTTCGGGCGATTGCTACCAACCAAAAATACTGCACTATAAAACGCGTCTGGGAAACTGAAAGTAGATATACTCGTAGATTATATGCGGGAAAATCCGTTATCCTGATGCGTGCGGTCCGAAAGCAGAACATTATAAGAGAAATATTTTATAGAATAATACATTAAATTTTTATTTTCCTTCGGGCATAGGTGTGCGTAGCCCAAAAAAAGTAAGAACATCTCGTAGCACAGGGTTATTTAATATAATTGAGTTAATATAATGTTTTGTCATTTACAGTTGTATGCCAAGTAATTACGCTAATCGGAAAACATGTTCAATGTGTCCCCCTTGCTTTTCAACGACGTTTTGTAAGCGTTGGCATCACTCGTTTATGCTTCTGTCAATAAAGCGCTGCCCTAGATTTCTCCATTCCTTGATTATTGCCAACTTGAGCTGCTCAACTGTGGTAAATTTTAGCCGACGGTAGACTTTTTCTTGCACACGGCTGTTTGTGCCCTAATCACGGCTGTTTGTGCCCTATACCAGAGCGCTCTTTTAGTTTCGGTGACCGGAATTCTGACACCGGGTATAAAATTTTCGTGTGCACCGTAAAAGACTATATAAATCATTACACACTCGTTCTGGATAAACACAGCGCTAAAATTCTTTTGTGTACTATAACTTTGTTCTGTGTTCTAGTTTTGATTGCATTTTTATTTGTTTGAAATTAGTTTTGACGGAGTTACAGACTTTTGAAAACAGCGTCATCATTTGAGAAAATTCATAAAATACGTAATCTCTTTATTAATTTAATATCTAAAAATCGGCCCATTCGTTTGAGTTTATAATTATAAAGACTTCTCGAAGGGAAGCTAAAGATTATTTCCACATACTTTTTTTTGGGTTTCATATCTTGAGAATGTGTGGTAGTCAGTTTTGTGAGTTTGGCATTACAAGAACAAGCATATTGTCACCAGATTTTATAGCATTTAAATCACTGTAAACGCATTCCTGATACTCACAAATCTTAAATAAGGTTGTAAAAAAATAACTTTTTGTAAAGCACCTTCTGTTTTTGCATTTTCATTCATTTATAATGATATTTAGCTACGTATATAAGCGTCAGAAAACATGTAAAGCTATAGATAGATTACTTCCACATACTTTGTTCTGTCTTTCAAGTCTTGTTAATTTTGTATTTATAATATGAATTTTTTTTTAATTGTGTGTGAGATAAGGTCTGTTCTATTAGTGTTCTTTGGTAGACAATCCTGTGCACACGACGGCTGCCAAAGAATTCTAAGTAACTGTTTGTATATCTTCTTTCATTCACAGATAAAGCATTCTACATCCTGGTGTTAGACTTGATAGTCCCAAATATTCCTCTATCTTTATACATACACAAGTAAACTATACTACATAACAACGAAATGGAACATACTGTTTTGCATCATATGAAATGTGCCAGTGCACTGTGCAGAGCCTGTGGCGAGAGAGCATTCACTTCCAAAACAACACGTTCAATTCAGAAAGCACTGAACTGTTCTAATTACGTTAATGATCTGTTCTTTGTGTTTGGAATTAACGTATCAGACGATAAACCCACACAGCAGTCGACTATATTTTGTAAGAAGTGTTACATACGAATACAAAACTCAAAAAGGAGGCATAATGAGAAGTGTCTTGAAACAGCCAAGTTACTATCGGAAAACAGTCAGCACATCTGGAAAGACTATGACCATAATTTAACTATAAGTGAATCTCAACTGTGCAATTATGTTGCAAAGACATCTTTTGGTGTTTTAAAAACAAAAGGCTGCTCTATCCCCTGTGATGTTCTTTCTGACCCCTCCATGTCTAGTCAGTTATTTAGCTGTAGTCAAGAAGTTAGCTGTAGTCAGGATAGCTCTGTACAGTCGGAGGTTGATGTGCCTGCCCACATTAGTGATGATATTGTTCAACTGGAGGTTGATGTGCCAGCTCACATTAAAGGCGATACCATTATTCATTTGGAGGTGGATAACACTACTCACCCTAGCATGCCAGTTTTTGTTGCCACATCTACACCTACCAAGTCAGTTATACATACGACAAGTACATCCACCTCGCCTGTCTTCAAAAGCGACATCACAGTACAACAGTTACTTGCTAAGCCACCCTCACAACCACTAACACAAAAGGAATAACACCTATTCACATCCATTGTTAGAAAAAAACTAGAAACAGCAAAAAAATAATATCATAAAATGCAAATCCAGAGGACAGCCTATTGTACTACAAAAACTAATTAAACATAGAAGAGAAACATCAGTCACCAGAACGCCAACAAAACGTAAGCGATCTCAATTTCTCCACATTGTTAGGAAACATATTGTTGAAACATCAACTGACTCACTAGACCTGCAGCAGGCACATGAGAGGAGAATTTATACATTCCACTATTTCCAAAATTGAAAGACGCGCCAGCGGTATTAAAAATATAACGTCACAATTAAAATGTATAATGGAAATTCATTTGTTACCAATTTCTCCATCTGTGAATGTACAGATTCCTCTTATTAAAAAAAGGAAGTGTGAATGATAATAAAGCAGCCTAAAAACATTAATTAAGTACTATCAAAAGTAAAATCCGCCACCTTTTTTTCCAGTTAGGAAGTTACCACGTGACCTCTGACACGATAGCTATAAATAGCGCGGTCAGGGAAAAAGGGGAAACAACTAAAAGATCGCTGGCAAACAGCCGTGTAATACCAGAGCGCTCTTTTAGTTTCGGTGACTGGAATTCTGACACCGGGTATAAAATTTTCCTGTGCACCGTAAAAGACTATTTAAGTTTTTGGCGGGGAAAATCAGCTGATGCGTGTGTAAAATCAGTAAAATATAAATCATTACACACTCGTTCTGGATAAACACAGCGCTAAAATTCTTTAGTGTACTATAACTTTGTTCTTTGCTCAATTTTTGATTGCATTTTTATTTGTTTAAAATTAGTTTTGACGGAGTTACAGACTTTTGAGAACAGCGTCATCATTTGAGGAAATTCATAAAATAAGTAATCTTTTTATTAATTTAATATCTAAAATTCGGCCCATTCGTTTGAGTTTATAATTATAAAGACTTCTCGAAGGGAAGCTAAATATTATTTCCACATACTTTTTTTTTTTGGTTTCATATCTTGAGAATGTGTGGTAGTCAGTTTTGTGAGTTTGGCATTACAAGAACAAGCATATTGTCACCAGATTTTATAACATTTAAATCACTGTAAACGCATTCCTGATACTCACAAATCTTAAATAAGGTTGTAAAAAAATAACTTTTTGTAAAGCACCATCTGTTTTTGCATTTTCATTCATTTATAATGATATTTAGCTACGTATATAAGCGTCAGAAAACATGTAGAGCTATAGATAGATTACTTCCACATACTTTGATCTATCTTTCAAGTCTTGTTAATCTTGTATTTATAATATGAATTTTTTTTTAATTGTGTGTGAGATAAGGACTGTTCCATTAATGTTCTTTGGAGACAATCCTGTGCACACGACGGCTGCCAAAGAATTCTAAGTAACTGTTTGTATATCTTCTTTCATTCACAGATAAAGCATTCTACATCCTGGTGTTAGGCTTGATAGTCTCAAATATTCCTTTATCTTTATACATACACAAGTAAACTATACTACATAACAACGAAATGGAACATACTGTTTTGCATCATATGAAATGTGCCAGTGCACTGTGCAGAGCCTGTGGCAAGAGAGCATTCACTTCCAAAACAACACGTTCAATTCAGAAAGCACTGAACTGTTCTAATTACGTTAATGATCTGTTCTTTGTGTTTGGAATTAACGTATCAGATGATAAACCCACACAGCAGTCGACTATATTTTGTAAGAAGTGTTACATACGAATACAAAACTCAAAAAGGAGGCATAATGAGAAGTGTCTTGAAACAGCCAAGTTACTATCGGAAAACAGTCAGCACATCTGGAAAGACTATGACCATAATTTAACTATAAGTGAATCTCAACTGTGCAATTATGTTGCAAAGACATCTTTTGGTGTTTTAAAAACAAAAAGCTGCTCTATCCCCTGTGATGTTCTTTCTGACCCCTCCATGTCTAGTCAGTCATTTAGCTGTAGTCAAGAAGTTAGTTGTAGTCAGTCAATTAGCTGTAATCAGTCAGTTAGTTGTAGTCAGTCAGTTAGCTGTAGTCAGTCAGTTAGCTGTAGTTAGGATAGCTCTGTACAGTAGGAGGTTGATGTGCTGCCCACATTAGTGATGGTATTGTTCAACTGGAGGTTGATGTGTCAGCTCACATTAAAGGCGATACCATTATTTATTTGGAGGTGGATAACACTACTCACCCTAGCATGCCAGTTTTAGTTGCCACATCTACACCTACCAAGTCAGTTATACATACGACAAGTACATCCACCTCGCCTGTCTTCAAAAGCGACATCACAGTACAACAGTTACTTGCTAAGCCACCTTCACAACCACTAACACAAAAGGAAGAACACCTATTCACATCCATTGTTAGAAAAAAACTAGAAACAGCAAAAAAATAATATCATAAAATGCAAATCCAGAGGACAGCCTATTGTACTACAAAAACTAATTAAACATAGAAAAGAAACATCAGTCACCAGAACGCCAACAAAACGTAAGCGATCTCAATTTCTCCACATTGTTAGAAAACATATTGTTGAAACATCAACTGACTCACTAGACCTGCAGCAGGCACATGAGAGGAGAATTTATACATTCCACTATTTCCAAAATTGAAAGACGCGCCAGCGGTATTAAAAATATAACTTCACAATTAAAATTTATAATGGAAATTCATTTGTTAGAAATTTCTCCATCTGTGAATGTACAGATTCCTCTTATTAAAAAAAGGAAGTGTGAATGATAATTGAGCGAAATTTTGGGGCTAGAGCAAATTATGGCAGTTGTTGTGTGAGAGTGACAGAATTAACAGAGTGTGGAAATCATTTAATAGATGTATTTATTAAATACACCTATTTATCCATTAAATTGAACATTTCGTTTTACTCATGACCATACTCGTTTTTACATGATTATCGTAATGTATGATTGAGAGATAATTGTTAGCTCTCATGTTTTGGGGACAATTTGGTGTGTTATTTTAAGGTAATAAATGTGGACTTCCAATTTAATGTTTCAATAATTAATGTTTGACGCATGAAACCAAAACAAAACTTTGATATCCATTTTCTGCAGGTTTCTACTTTTGATTTCTATAATTTCTTATGCATGTTGATCGTGACCGTTTTAGTCTAAATTGCATTAGAAACAAACCATAACAAAATATTAAAAAAACGTAAATTTTACACTATTTCAGACTATTATATCTTCTGTTCTAATTGTGATAAAATGTTTCTTCTTGTTCTAAAATTTACTCTAACATTTCTAGTCTAGCTTTACGCAAAATTAAAGCCGGTATTTATAATAATAAAGTAGCCTAAAAACATTAATTAAGCCCTATCAAAAGTAAAATCCGCCACCTTTTTTTCTTGTTAGGAAGTTACCACGTGACCTCTGTCACGATAGCTATAAATAGCGCGGTCAGGGAAAAAGGGGAAACAACTAAAAGATCGCTGGCAAACAGCCGTGTGCAATGCACCCCATATGGCATAATCGACAGGGTTTAAATCAGGATTGTGTGGTGGCCACATGTTTGGCTCGATAAAGGTAACATTCTCCTGATGAAGAAAGTTTATCGTATTTCTGGCTGTGTGTGATGGAGCTCCGTCCTGCTGTAATGTCCAGTTATGGCGACCACTTGCCGCTTGAATGTCAGGCAGCAAACCTCGTCTGAGAACATGTTCACAATAGTATTCACTGTTTACTTTGGCGCCTGGTTCAACGAACACAACATTAGTTTTCCCCATTCGAGACACACCAACTGATACCATGATACCGCGGCTGAAATGTTCACGTTCTCGTATAAGTCTCCTTTCTGGAACTTGTTTTTTCTTTGTTTAAACTGAATAAACACGATCATTTTCAGAATTAACTGGCGTGGGAACGGTGAATGTCTTTTCGTCTGTAAACCAAATGCTTCGTACACTTCTCTCATTAGGAAACCGTTCAAGTAGCTGCTGACTGCGTTGTAAACGTTTCAATGTGCAATTTTCGTTGAGCGTCTGCCCGATCACACGCTTGTACGTTTTAAGTTGTAAATCTTGCTTTACAATACGTTGCACCGACGACCGTGGTATACCCGTTTCTCTTTCAATTTCCCGCGGACTTTTGTGACTGTGAGGATCATCATCTTGACTGCAGATCAGCTCACTCACCCGCTCAATGTTCTGTCGTGTTCTAGCAGACTTTGGACGACCACTTCCGGGTTTACGTTCTGTTGTACCGTCGTTGTCAATTTTTTTAATACTCCGACTGTCACTAGCTATGCTCCAGGCTTTGTTTGGAAGCTCATTTATCATTCGCCTAGTACCCCATTGTTTTTCAATTCGCAAATTTTAATCAGAATACGGTCTTCTGCTGTGATTGTTGTCATTCTGGTTAAAATATTTTCAAAACACCCAGAATTTGACGTTTGGCAAATTAACAATCAAAGATGGTGACCGGAAATTGTCGTAATAATAACGTCATATAGTTAAATAGATAAGTAATAAATCAGTAAACTATTTAAGCTATTATGGATACAGTTAAACAAATTTTGATGTAATCATATTACATTGTACGAGATGTTCTCACTTTTTTTGGGCCACCCTATATATATATATATATATATATATATATATATATATATATATATATATATATATATATATATATATATATATATATATATATATATATATATATATATATATATATATATATATATATATATATATATATATATATATGTGTGTGTGTGTGTGTCACGAAGTGGGTTATATAAGTGTCTGTCAATGACAATGACCAGAGCCAAGGTCTGGGTGATGTCAGAGACAAGACAAAAGAGTCTGAGAGAGATCTGAGGTGATAGATAAGATATTCTGTTGGTGGATGATGTGACTTAGTTATCGAGGGTGAGAACATAACATGACTCTCCCCTCGCCACTCGGTGACCCTTTGTTCGCTACTGTCATACATTAAAGAAATGGATAATTATAAGATGGACATATTGGGTGTCAGCGAATGTAGATGGACGGGAAAGGGCATAAAATATATTTCAGAAGAAAAAAAGCAAATTACATACTCTGGTAGTAATGATAATCGTCACACAGAGGGAGTAGCCATCTTAATGACACAGAAAGCAGCAGCATCGCTCATCAGCTGGGTACCTATTAATGAGAGGCTAGTATTAGCTAGATTTCAGACAAGATTTTTCAAGCTCTCAACTGTACAATGCTATGCACCAACTAACGACGCTCTTGATACTACAAAAGATGACTTCTATGAAGCACTTCTAAGTACCATCAACACAATACCCAAGCATGACATAATAGTAGTCATGGGCGATTTTAACGCCAAAGTAGGTGACAACAACGATGGAGTACAAAGATATCTCGGTACTCATGGCATAGGCTGTATGAATCAAAATGGTGAAAGACTTCTAGAACTTCGTGAAATATTGTCGTGAAACATTCTAAATCCACATATCTAAATTAAAAGGAAAATGTAAAGCCTAACGAATTAATTCAATAAAAGGAAAGAAGAATGGTGAAAGACCAGTGCTTTCTTAATGGCATACGTCAGCGTGTATACCACCGTAATGGCTGAACAAGAAAATCCCCCTTTTTCTACTTCGTCTGCATAATTGTAACGCTTTCACGTTTACTAGTAAAGCCTACTGCATCAACTACACGCGTTTCAAAAAAAACAATAAAACGTGTACTGTATTTCTTAGAAAACCTTGAGATAGACACATTGCGTAATGACCTAGATTAATATTCCATTAATTTCATTTTATACACTGGGTAACTAAAAGACAGACGGCCTTAGAGGGAGAGAGATGTACGGAGGAACGCATGCAATACTACCGCCGTCTCGCGATAAAAGTGAACGCAAATCACACGCGTAAGGCATGAAGCACTAACTTTTTTTCAAATAAACAGTGACAAAAAAAAACACTACCAATACACGGTTAGGTTTTTGAAAACATGTTTAATGCTTATTAGGAAACATGACACAATACTGTTTTACGTCTGAAATCCTGACTTTATACTGACAGAACAGTCGAAAAGGCAGGACAGGTGGCGGTTCTAAATCGATAAAAAAAATAAATAAAAAAATACACGACTATCCTAGAATACATATTTTGAACGGAGCCACTTAGCCCCATTAAATTTATATATTTGGGTGCCTTAGGACTTGCTGACAAAGAATATGTTAAGTGTTAAGCACATAGTCTAGTAATTAACAAATTATAGCCAACATACTATAATGGTGGTGTCTGACAACACAGGACCGTATTTGCTCATAATGGCAGAAATGAGGCCACCACGTTAAATCCTATTTGATTGGCTAGAATTATATGTAAGGCGAAACATGATTAGTCGACTGCAAATACTATTTTTGGTTGTTAGGGGAAACGGTAGGAAGGGTACTTTTTTCAAAAGCTTTTGTAAACATGGTCTCATTGGCTAGACCAGTTGATATAGTCAATTAGGAGCGTCTGTTCAGTGCCACTTTTTTGCAATTAAACTGTGTAGAAGCAAGTGCGTTGAGATCCAGTTCATAATTTTTCTAATGAAAGCCTGGGACATAGGCAGATCGGAATTGTGCCATAACTCATCGCCAGTCAACGTATTTGTTTAATATTTCCTTGAAATTGTGGTAAGCTAGACATATTTGATCTCTTTTAGATGAAAATTGAATGTGAATTGATAATGTATGTCTGTATGTGTGTGGTTCAGTAACAAACATGAGGCAAAACCTAGATATTGCTCCACCAGGAACAAAACTTGTCGGAGAGGAGTATAACTGCATAGGCATATATGGGATTGCCAAATAGTACTATGACACCTATCTTATTGTATAGAAGGAATTACAGCTGAAATTGCAGAGGCGTTGTAACCATTAGGGAGAGGAATACTGGTGAATGTTGTTACATGAGAAGCTAACAGTTGGCCTACAGCGCTGAACTCAGTGTTTGTTATGTATTGTGCTTCAGTGTGGAAATGGATTATAAATTAGTTCTGAAGTAGGAGGTACAACCTTCTTGTTTCAGGGACCGTGGTACTAACGTATTAAAGCAGCCCTTGGTCTGAGTTTTGCTGAATCCAGAGGCTGGTAGCATACTCCTTGGTAAAGATATCGACCAGTGTGGTTTCTCACGGAAACGGTGAAGCAAGCGAGCAGTGGAGACTGTTTCCTGCCGCCCACACAGAAGTTAAGATTCGTGGCCAGAGCAGCTCAATCTTGTGTATACCCCCCTCTAAAAGTGACTTTACCTTAAATCAAGAGGGACATTTATTTGTTTCAAATAACAAGAAACTGTGAACCTTTACAATATTATTTCCACCAGAAACAAACACTTGAAGTCATGATGACAAGCAACAACCTAACTTGAAAAGCCAGTATTACCTCATAGTCCTACATCACAACTTACACACATATTGCAATAATAATATATGTCAATACAAAGATCCTATCTACAAATTGTGTACATACAACTTGTGATTACATTTGATATTATTGAAAGGAATTAATACATATTTTTAAAAGTTACCCTTGACTTATTAAGATAGACTTATAAAGTGTTATATGTATGTGAGTGTCACAGTGTTGTAAAGTGTTGTGGATTAAATTAAATTGTTTATCTGTCTGTTGGTTGTTGTGAACATACACTTCAGCATTATCATACCCCTAGACATTCAACGTAGTCATCACAATATTCCAGAATAGGTCTGACAGAGGTATAAATGTGGTAGCAAAGTAAGGTCATATGTAATACACCACACTTATTAGATACAGATACCTTCACAGCTGATCTCAGTCAGTACACTAAGTCCCCTATAAATATTTATACCATCCCACTTTACCACAAATATCAAACCTCGTTGTGGCGGACACCATCTTTCCACATAAGAATATCCACAAGATAACATGGAATTCACCTGATGGCAGAACTAAGAACGAGATAGATCACTTCTGCATAAGCGCAAAATTTCGCTCATCAGTTCAAGATGTCAGAGCATACAGAGGTGCAGAGGTCGGAAGCGATCATAACCTCTGCATAGCTAAACTGAGAATTAAACTTAAGAAGTTATACCAACCGAATAAAAATAGAAGAATAGATGTACACAGACTGCAATCAAACGATGTAAAAGAGGAATATAATGTCAAAATGAACAACTATTTCGATGCTTTAGGCAAAATTGACAACGATGTCACCACCAAGACACTAAATCGATACTAAATGGGAACAACTGAGAACAGCAATGACAGAAGCAGCTGTAGCGACCACCGGATACCTAGTACATAAAAAGAAAAAATGGATGAGAGAAGATACTTGGGATAAAATACAAGAAAGGAAAACAGCAAAACTTAAACTACTAGCGGCAAGTACACATAATGCAGTTGAATCTTGCAAACTAACTTATAACTTGTTAAATAAAGAAGTGAAGACAAAAACTCGAAGAGATAAAAGACATTTCATCAATGAACTGGCTGTAGAAGCTGAAAATGCTGCAAGAACTGGTAATAGTAGGTGCCTTTATCAAATTACAAAACAACTATGTCACCAGCCTACTGATATGGAAACACCTATTAAAGATAAATTAGGGAATCCAATACCAACAGAAAAAGAACAAATGAAGAGGTGGGCTGAGCACTTCATAGAGGTGCTAAACAGACCACCACCAACAGTAACACCTGATTTTAATAATGAAACACCCACAACCACCTTGCCAATAACTTGCGATGAATTCACGCTGGACGAGATCAAACAAGCCGTTAAAAGATTTAAAAATTTTAAAGCTGCTGGAGTTGACGAAATTTCAGGCGAAATGATTAAAGCAGTTAATGACAACAACCTCTTGAGAATTTTAGATATTATAAATGAAGTATGGAGAGAAGAACAGCCACCACAACAATGGAAAGACAGTATTATTGTAAAGTTACCGAAGAAAGGTGATCTATCAGACTGTAATAACTGGCGTGGTAGATATTGTCCTTGAAAAAGAAGATTGTTAATTCTTGGAAAGTAGGAGCGACCAGGTTTCCTATATCTTCTTAAAATCTATTTGTAACTGTTATTGATGATGTTAATTTGGCCTCAAATCAGTATGTTAAAATATATTTTGGAATAAAAGTCGTTAAAAATCCTATTGAGAAGACACAGTTTTCAAGGAGGTCCCCACTCAAAAAATGAACGTGCTGTAAAATATGCAATAAAAGACACATAGAAAGTGTGTGAGAATGTGGAAAGATAGAAAGACAGGCAGAAAGAAATACAAACAATTGCACGACAAGTATTACTTTAAAACAGAAATATAAGAAAAGATACGACCAAAAAATATGTATGCACAAACACGTTTCAAATAAATTCTCTTTTCTATCTGCAGACCCTATACAAGACCCATGGGAGTGTTCAATAGCTTGTGAAAATGGCTATGTCTTGGATTACAATGGATTTCCTACTTGTGAATGCTGTCCATTATTTTTTTGTCTCAATTGTGAATTTGTAACGAATGAGCTTGGATGCCCTTACTGCCAGTGTGAAGACTTCTTCCCTTGGTGGTAAAAAAGGCGAAACACGAATGCAATTGATGCAGATTTAAATATCCAGAACAGATGTACTGTGTCTTTATAGAAAACGCTTTTCTCTTGATCATGGTGGAATTTAACCGAGATGTAGTTCCTTTTAATGCCAAGTGTTCTCTGAATTTTCCACTCTGAGATGTCTATTTATCTTGCTTCTTAACTCTTCTTGAAATTTATCATAATATTTAAGTATCCGTTCCCGATTACTCTATTTTGACGACACAGTTTGTCGTGCCTTGATTTCTCCTCCACTCAAGTTTCCTCTGCTGGACGAGTTACTTCGATTATCAATTAAAGCCATATTTAAAACCTAGCAGCTTGTTGGAGTTGCTGTATTTTTTAGTAGCAATGTTTGTCTCTTGCTGATGTGAAACATGAAATTATACCTTGAATCATTGTCATTACTTTTTTGTGTATTTAACTTAGTTGTCACTTTCTTTTATCCACTGCTGGGTTTCCCAACCGGAGTTGCACTGAACGCTAGGGTTCCGCCAGAGGTCGCTGGGGTGTCACAGTATTGCCTCCCCTGCTTTGTAGTAGTGGTCCAACAGTGGCCAAAACTCAAGAGTATCTAATATGGGTCTTTAAAGGTGTCTACCTTCGCACAAGTTTACTCTTGCCAGAGTTGGAGATAAAAGATTAATAATGCTTCTATCTCAAGGGGGTCCTCATAAGATATTTCCGAAGTCGAGAACAATGCTGCATTGGCAGGGCAATTGTTAACTTATATCGGCCCGCCGTCTTTTATGAAGTATTAAGCAATTATTAATTTCATCTCGTTTAAGCTCCCACCCTTATTTTCTCAGTCGAATTCTTATTATTATGGTATAGCTCTGTTTAGAGTGTATTTAGTAAATTGACTGAGACAAACATGCAGTACATTCAAGATGATTAAATCGAAGTTAAATTTGTATAATTACAAATAACAAATTTAATAATCATCTAAGTTTAAACAGTTTTAGAAAAATGAATAATGATTGATCATTGTGGCAGAGATATTATGATTAATAAATTTCCGATATTTATTCTTTATTCGGCACTTGTCTTGTACCTTTCTTTCGCTCTTTTACCCTTCTTTTCGCATACGCTCGATTGTTAAGATAAACTTCTCATATTCTAACCTTTGTCTTTTCCTTTCTAATTTAGCAACGCATTTTATTGCTGGTAAGCTAAATTCTTTGATGAGACCGAATCGTGTTAATTCGTTCTCGACAGGAATAAGAAGTAACACTATCGTCCATTATTTTTCTCTGATCTGTCCGCCTATAGTTAATTATTCTTGGTGAAAGATTTGAGATGAAAGACATTGATCGCTAGGAACGGCCATATGAAGCAGAACGTGTAAAACGCACACTGTGAGTTTTATTGCCGATGTCTGATCAGATCGAGAGAATGTACTGTAGGTGTTGAGTCTGGTTTCGGTAAGGGTGTGTAGAATTCGTTTCATTCGTAGAATGAACAAGGAAATATGTATATCTGGACGTAGGTGCTAACATCTGGCAAATGAGTCGGGTCGGGTTATAGTCGTAACCTTCTTCTGATTTCGGAGAGATATATATATATATAGTAGTGTTGAGTGATTTAAGTGGTAGATCGCCTATTTAAATTTTACATAGTTTATTTTCTGTGCATAGTGATTAAATGATAAGTCATTTATATTCTTTAAGTTACTGTGTTACAGTGGATAGCAAAATAAATTAAAATTTCTAGCTGAAACTCATACAGCTATAAATAAATGTAATTAAATTGCTAGTAACCAGTCCGAGAATATTTTAACTAACTAGTAAAAAGAACTGATTCATCATTGAGTATCAATGAGATACTTACGTATTTCTAATTCATGATGATTGATTCTTTTAGTGACTAGAATTTATTTCACGGAAGTTTAAACAATGAGGGAAGCGCTAAGCTTATAGTCTTTAACTTAAAGTTAATAACCGAAGTGAATATTATGTTTTACGCGAGGGTAGGATAGGATGTGTATAATATTATGTTTAAGTATTCTGTATGTTTCTTTTTCTTTATACCGTATTCTGGGTAAAGCCCAACATCTACCAGCGGTTTCAGTATATGAGAATAACCTAGAAGAAACATTTTTGTAAGTTAAATAAGTGAGTTTCCAAGTTACAACATGTCTGGCATTGTGTTTGCATCCTGAAAAAGACAGAGTATTCATCTCACGAACTTTAATACTAAATGCAATAACTGGGCCTATCGAGCCAGATTATAATTCTTCCCAACAATCGCATTGTATATTCCGCCCCTGTGGCGAGAGAAATTACAAACAGTAACACTTCCGACTTTTTTTTTTTGACTAATTGTGGTGTGACCAAGAATTTCACATTTGAGAGAAGTTTACCAACCTGTCATTTTCTTAAGTAGTGGAAACCTCGTGATTCTGACACTGTGAGCCCATTTAAAATTTTTTACCTAAACTGATTCAAGCGACATTACCAGTAATCTGAAAATATAGTTATAAAGGGTGCGCTCCCCGGAACATTGGAAGAAACCTGTATCTGCAGAGCTGAGATTCTCCTTGTCAAAAGAATACAGATTCACTGTAGAGAAGTGTCATGACGTTTGCGCCAGACGGTGAGAAACATCACGTTTGTAGGTAAGAAAGTATGTCAGGGGCCCCTGCTGAATGAACAGAGAGAAAGCAGAACGAGTGATTCTTTCATTTTTTATATTCATGCACCCACTTTGAAATTTCTTTATGCAATTTTTGTTGCAAATGCTGATTTCTCTTAGGATAGATTAATATATCAACTCTGTTCTTAACTGTAGAGGGAAATCCTAGACCATAGCGTATAAATCTGTGACTCTTTGGGGCTATAACGTTTCTTCTAACGGGATCGTGGGCTCAACAGAGGGGGAAAGGGTTACACCTATGGGTCTATTATTCTTTTAATAAGTCATTAACCTATGTGTATTTATATGTGCTTGATAAGCAAACTTATTTATTGTGGAAAATTTTCTTTGTGTTAATAAAATTTACATAAACTTTATTCAAGTGTGTCGGTCAGCTCGTTCCAAAATATCTATATTCCATTGTTATAGTTTTTTCACGTATGTGCGTCTAACTGTCGTCACGTAGGTGTGTGTATGTGAGTGGTATATATAGATTACTATATATGTTCTAATAGACTGTCTGACTAAACTAGTTCTGTTGTAGAGATAAGCTGAAAGAGAGAAGATTCTCGATTTCAGGGACAGATTCTAATTAGTTTCCACCATCTCACTCGTGAAAATCTATTTTCTTTACATTACCTCTCACTGAGCTATCCCCTGTTCTATTTCTATTCAGAAGGGACTAATCTATGTCTTAATTCCCCTATCGAAAATCTACGACAATCATGAAAAATATCATCATTGTTGTCATAGACTGGTTATTTTAGGTAAGAAAGTCACTTGGCAGCTTATAGGTTTCACTTAGCTGCCAATGGTTGTTTCTTCTCCCGCTGGGTTTTTTGGGTTCTGTGCAGATAGGTCACTGGAGTTCTCACGTCTATGATCAAGATTAAAGTCACAGCACGTTCCAAGTAAGATCAGGGAGTAACTGCAAAGCTGGTCCCGCGTCTCTAAGACCCTCTGATAATGGTGTCTAGTTCTACGTCAGTCCACTTTTACCTTAACTTTGTTTCAGAGACTAGTACCCTCACTGGGACCACCAACAACTGTGGTAAATGAATAGAAACAAAACGCTCTTTTGGAATTCTGTCAGTCTAGTTTCGTCTTGGCTAAGCGATCTTCACGGTGAACTAGACTTGAAAAAAAGCCAGGTTATATTCACTGTCTGCCCCCGCCTTTGTTTGTTACGAGGTAATCAGAACGCCAATCGTTTCAAACCTGCGTGTATTGTGTGGTAATTTCAAAATTATTTCCGACTGAAATAATGTGTGTGATGCAAAAGGTCACCTCTCCCATATATGGAAATAAAACATGCGATGCCTTGTATGCAAACTCACAAACACATATGTAAACTCATTCGACAATATGTGTCCGATGTACCATCTTACTTTCCTGCTTTGCCACAAGGTGTGCAGGAAACGATTATGTCATTCATGTGCGCTGACAAATAAGTTATCTCCCCGTAGAGCTATCAAAATTTCAGCACACACTGGCCTTATCTGCGATTAAGCAAATACGCCGGGGATTTTTAATGTTACTCCGTAACCTAATGTCAGGCACACCCGAAATTAACCAACATAGTTGTCGGCTAATATTATCTTATCAGTTCCTTGCAAAGCAGTGAGGAACGGGTAACTTAACAGACATGACGACTTTTCAGTGAGAGGGGTGTAAGAATTTTGAAAATATACAAATTCAAAATATCAACTGCAGTGCAGAGAAAGAAAAAGGTGGCGACCCGGAAATTCCAGGTAATCAGTCCTCACTTCCACCCGTGTGTTACCGGGGCCCGAAAGGGGAGCAAAGAATAGTAACACTGCACCCTACCACGCATGTCGTAAAAGGCGACTAAGGAGGGTATGGGCATGGGGCTGTTTACCCCATCCCGTAAAAACTTTGCACAGTGGGCTGATCACCTGCTTGCCAACCAATCTGATTACGGAAACAATGATAGATTGTTTGGTCTGTTTTTGTTCCACAAAGACGCCACTAGGCGGGGTGGAAACAGCGATAGATTGATCAATTTGTTGTTGCCCTAAGACGCCACTAGGCGTACTGGCCACATACTGCTTTGCCGGTTGATGGCTAAGGATGGAAGAAGAAGAGTCCTCACTTCACTTGCAAATGAGTACTGCCATAGTGGATGAGAGATCGAGAAGAGGTCGCCCCAAATCCATGTTGTGACATAGGGGTTCGGCGAGAGATCGTAACTGAAAAAAAAGTAAACGTCATTTTATTTAACTTCGTGCGTCAGGCGATGTTAGAGCTCGCAGAAGTGTGCAGCGATCAAGCAGCCCCGCATGGCAGTGCAAAATAGGACCATGTTCACTTGGGTTAGTCCATTGTCGGTTTCTAGCGCGAGGCGGGGAGGCGGGGTCGGAGTGGCTCAGAGGTTTGGCGTCTGCCTCTAGTTCTAAATATGCCTACCAGCACAGGCAATATAATTAATGGAAATTTTTTTCACAACCCCCCTTCCCTCGATCTTCTGAGTAGTGAGATGATGCTTAGCCTTCTCGTATAAGGGCGAAAAACAGGAGGCCCAGTGTGCAAGTTGCGCACGTTAAAAATCCCTCGGCAGTTGGAAATCCAAAAGGGTAGGCCATACTGCCGCTACCCTCGCAAAATTTACAAGTTAGGAAATCTACCCACCTCAAACATATTTACAGAATATAAGATTCCTGTATACACACATTGGGATCCTCGCCTGTGCTACGGAGTTCGTGCACTGTGCTAGATCCTAATGAGTGATCTAAGGGAAGAGATTGGAGCACTGCTGGAGTTGTCCGCGTGCAATGAAGATGGTCCTTAAAATCCAACCAAACCAAATCCTTAGACAAGGGAGGCTATTGATAATTGGTAAGTGCTGTACTGCACGAAGGCAAGGACAGTGTTGAGGATTGCTTCATGTCTGTATTATACTGGTGTCAGAAAGTGTCTGGATTTCGTGAATACTGGATTCCCCCCCTTCAAGTATCGAAGAAAGTTAAACTGATGATGAACGTTTTAAATGCAAAATCATTCATTCAATCCTAACCGGCAACTGAAATGCGCAGGACAGAAAGTGACGTCACTACATCGATGCCGTCAACGTTAGCAGACAACATTGCCTGAGAGAATCCGAATTTTCTTCCACCAAAGAGACTGATTCACGCAGATAGAACGGTAATCTTCCACTCGAGAACCTGAACCATTGGAGAATGTATCTCTTCATCAAATTCATCTGAGGCTGCGACGCAGATCGATTGTAGAAACTACGTTCCAAGACCGAAGCAATACTTTCAAACGGTTACCCTGCTGCGAAGGTCAAGGTCTACCATCAATGGACTTCAGCTGTTGAAGACACTTGGATTAGAATTACATGCATTCATGTATTTCTCAGAGGGACAACTAAACAGAGAAGTTCTTGATTTTACTTGGGCGCTTGAACATTATCATATTGTCCTTGCATTAGCTTTGGTCTACAGTTCATCATCACTTGGCTTACTTTTTACTATCATCTGTGTTCCCCCATTCATGTTTTTCGTATATTCGTATATTCGTCGTGTTTAATATTGACTGGAATTTTCCCAGGAAAGCTTCAGTGAATGTTAACTTCTATTAGATTTACATGCTTATATTGCTGACTGAGGATCTGACTGATTATATTTTTTCTTTGGAGTCAGGATATAAATGTTTCTTCGGTTCGCAATATAACCATATTTTGTGTACTTAGCAGTTTCGTCAAGTGAGTTACGTCCTCTTTATTTACATAACCTACTTTCAGTACTGTTGACAATTGTTGTCGTGTGTGATCTAAAACTTCTTTGTCTACACGTTCGTTTATGACGACTTGTCTTGTTATATTTTTGTGATGTAAATTCTTTTCTTTCTTTTACTGCTTACTGAGTATAAGTCTCCTTTATTTACTTTATAAGTGTAAATTGTTGTCGTATAATTGAAAAATCATTTCATTGTAACTCATTTGATTGTTTTCACTGTCTTTGTCACATGTTCTTGGAACTTGTTTGTTATTGATTAATATATTCATGTACATATTATAGTGAGTTCTATAGTCCTGGTGTATATTATAGACTATTGAAGGTACTCAGAAACCTATTATCATGTCTACACTACAGGAATTCATTGATATTGGAAAAAGTTATGGAAAATCAGGAGTGGAACTACAAAGTTTTGCAGATACGAAATATGATGAATATTTATCGCGGCTGGAAAGAATGGAACAGCGTGAAATGACTAAACGAGCTGATGGGCTTAGGAGGTTTGAATTAACCCAAGAGAGGGAATTGAAGGAAAAAGAAATATCCATGAAAATGGAATTAGAACGATTGACTATAGCTCAACAAGAAAAAGACAGAGAATTTGAGAAAGATAAAATGGCTCAACGTGATAAAGAATTAGCTCAACAAGAAAAAGACAGAGAATTTGAAAAGGAAAGAATGGCACAACGAGATAAAGAAATGGAATTAAGAAGAATGGAACTTATGCAACTGGATCAAGCCCATAAAAATGCCATGGAAATGGAAACATTAAAACTTCATGCAGAAAAAGAAAAAGCTTTAGAATTAGCTAAAGTGCAGTCTGAACAGACTAAGACTGCGGCTGGTACAAATATTTTTTATCCTAAGTTAAAAATGCCACATTTTGACCAGACTCGCGATTGTGTTGACTCTTTTATATCTAGATTCATCATCAAGGTCACAGCTCTGAACATACCCAAGGAAAGATGGAGCAGTCTTTTACTTGATTTTTTGACTGGTGACTCACTTAAATGTTTCATGAGTCTTGATGAAAAGAGCAGAAGCGATTTCGATGTCGTAAAAGAGGTATTACTAAGACGTTTCCAGTTAACTGAGTCTGGATTCAGAGATCGCTTTCATGCTGCTAAACCAAGCAAGGATGCAGATTTTGGTGAATTCATTGCATCTATTAAACATTTCCTTAGCAGATGGATTGATCTATCTGGTATAAATAAAACATATGAAGGTGTTATAGATCTCATGCTGCGAGATAAAGTTTTATCCGCATGCAGCACTGAATTAGAAGCATTTTTACAGGAAAGACATCCTAATTCTATCGATGAGTATGAAAAACTCGGAAGACAGTATCAAACCGCACATCAGAATAAAGATCTTCATAGATCGACTATTCGAGATCCTATGCCTGTGTGCGCTGCACAACATGATCACAGACCTCGATCGAAGAGCTTTGATGGACGTTGTCGTTCAGATTATTATCAATCCGACAGAGGTTTTTTATAACTTCCGTCGTCATCGCTCTCCTTCGAATTCATATCGACGAGGTTATAGAGGATATTCACCTCATGATCGTGGGTATCACAGAGGCAGGGATTATGATGGTTCACATCAAAAAGGATACTATAAACAGAGATCATCTTATGGTAGAGATGCCAGGAAAGATGACTCTACTGATTTTTATTATAGCAATAAAAAGTCAGTCAATAATAACAAAGGTAATGCCAGATCTCCGTCGAGAGACAAAAATAAACAGAGACATGCAAATAGTTGCAGTGTTAAAAAGGAAAAAGGTAATGATGATAATGATCATGCGAACGCATGTATGGTAATGAATGATACATGTTATGAGTGTCAGTCGAAAAAAACAGATTAAAGTCTACAATTACACTTGATTGTGGTCATTGTATGCCAACAATGTCGGCATGTGTAAATGTCGGTTATCTTACATTTCATCCCGGAATATTGGATGGTAAGGTAGTGAGAGTTTTGCGTGACCCTGGGTCTTCAACGATAGGCATTAAGCACTCGCTTATCGAGCCCTCTGCTTTTACAGGCAAATCAGTTAAGTGTGTCACATTTGGTGGGAATATAGAAACTTTCCCTGTGGCACGAGTATACATTGATACTCCTTTTTACACAGGCACTGTCTATGCCTGCGGCTTGAGAGCACCCATAACTGAAATTATAATAGGAAACATACCAGGAGTTAAAGATTGCACTCCTGAGGAGATTGCAATGTGGGTTGAATCTCACCCACAGGTGGCAAATGCTGTTGTAACGAGAGCACAACAGTTAGCTACGGACATGGCTACACCACCTCCTCCTATAATGGATACAATTATGTCTCAAGTTGGCACTGTTTCACCTTCTGTTTTTGCAGAAAAACAGAAGAGTGACCCAACTTTACAAGGATTGTTTAGCCGAGCAGAAAAAAAAAACTATTAAATACACAAGAGGGGCTAAACAATGGTTCAAGATAAAGAAATCAATACTCACTAGATATTATGATGATGGCAAAACAATTATACATCAAGTGATAGTACCTAAAGAATACAGACCATTGGTCCTACAAACAGGTCATGACTCCCCTATGGCAGGGCATATGGGGATCAAAAGAACATTGTTTCGTGTTACGTCACAATTTTATTGGCCTGGGGTTAATAAAGATACAAAGTTATACTGCAAATCATGTACAACATGCCAAGGTATAGCACGTAAGGGCAGGTTCCATACGGCACCCTTACAGATTACAGACGTGCCTGAGAGACCTTTCAAAAAGATTGCAGTAGATATAGTGGGTCCGTTATCAATTGTTTCAAATAATGGATTTCGTTATATTTTAACTTGCGTAGATCTTTGCACGCGTTGGCCAGAGGCCATACCGTTGAAAACCATCACAACTGCATCCGTGTCTGATGCATTATTTTCGATATTTTGTCGAATCGGTTTTCCGGAGGATATATTGTCAGATCAAGGATCACAATTTACTTCCAACATTATGAGGGATTTAGAATCCATGCTATCTGTTCACCACTCGTTTTGTAGTGCGTATAGGCCTCAATCAAACGGTGTGTGCGAGCGCTACAATAGCACTCTAAAACAGATGTTATCTAAGATAACTGAAGAATGCCCTCGTGAATGGGATCGGCTTCTGCCGGCGGCCCTCTTCGCTTTTCGTGAAGTGCCTCACGAGAGCACGGGATGGTCTCCGTTCGAATTGGTTTATGGTTCGAATCCTCGCGGACCAATGATGATACTCAAAGATTTGTTGATTGGAGCGTCAATTGATACAGCCACTCGAAACAGCTACGAGTTAGTGATTGATCTCCGACAACGAATCATCGATGCGTGCACGTATGCATCCCAGAGTATAAAATCAGCCACTCAACGATCAAGATTATTACATAATCAAAAGAGAATATTAAGATCATTCAAACCAGGGGAAAAAGTTTGGTTGTTGCTACCTCATAACGATAACAAATTACTGGCAAGGTCCATTTGATGTTATCAAACAAGTCACAGATGTTGACTACTCGGTAAACGTTAGAGGTAAAATCAAAACCTTCCATGTCAACATGCTAAAATTAGCAGTTGAAAGACCACAGGAATTAATTCCTGTCATTAACTCTATTGATGATTCTTCACATCATACTGCTTCTTTTGCAGTTGTTCATGAAGAAGATACTACTTCGTCTATCCCTTTACAATTCCAACTACCTTCTTTGCAATCATCGGAATCTTGGAAAGACGTGACTATTTCTTCTTCACTATCTTCGTCACAACAAGATCAAGTTCGGGATATTCTTATTTCTTTCAATGATGTTCTCACCGACCTTCCAGGTCAGACATCGCTTATATCCCATGATATTACTCTTACTGATTATAAACCTATCAAACTTAGACCCTATCCTATATCTTTACACCACAAAGATAGGGTGGAGAAAGAGTTAAAAGAGATGATACGTTTAGGTGTGATATCTCCTTCGGAATCACCATATGCATTCCCAATGGTGATAGTTAAAAAGAAGGATGATTCTTTACGTATTTGTATTGATTTTAGGCGATTGAATAAAATTACAATCACAGACGGTGAGCCTATGCCTCTTTTAGATGATCTTTTATCAGAATTATCTAATGCTACCTTCTTTAGCAAACTAGATCTCTCTAAAGGCTACTGGCAAATTCCTCTTGCCGAAAATGCCAAACCTTACACAGCTTTCACAACTCCTTTTGGGCTCTACCAATGGAATTATATGTGTTTTGGGTTAGTGAATGCGCCAGCGACGTTTGTGCGCATGATGCGCCGCCTTCTTGGCGATCGTAAAGATGTCATCACGTACATCGATGACATCTGCCTATTTCATGACTCGTGGGAAGACCATATTGATGGTTTAACTTCCCTTCTACATACGTTACGTATGCATGGTTTGACTGTGCGACCTTCAAAGGTCCAAATTGGTTGTCAGGAAATTTCTTTTCTTGGTCACCGCATAGGTAACCACAAACTGTATCCTGACGACAATACAGTCAAAAGAATTCTAGAGATTTCTACCCCTTCAACTAAGAAACAAGTTAGAAGCCTTTTAGGCTTGATAAACTATTACCATAAGTTCATCCCGCATTTCGCACAACTATCTACACCTTTGTCCGCACTGTTGACCAAAGGTAGTCCTAATAAGGTACGTTGGGACAAAGATTGCGAAAGCGCTTTGGTAACAATTAAGAAATTATTTAGTAATGCACCAATTTTGTTATTACCAAATATACGTATTCCATTCATACTTCAATCAGATGTCTCGAGTTACTCCATGGGTGGTTGTTTGCTGCAATGTTACAAGGAAACACTCCATCCATGTTTCTATGTGTCGAGGAAACTGACTCCGGCTGAACAGAAGTATGCGACAGGTGAACGTGAGCTCCTGTCTATGGTATGGTGCCTGGAGAAGCTGTCAAGATATCTCATCGGCACGCACTTTTACATTATGACAGACCATAGTCCTCTTACTTACATAACAGCTAGAACTATGCGTAACGCTAGAATACACCGATGGTATTTGTTGATTCAAGAATTTTCATTTACGATCCTGCCTATTGCTGGATCAGACAATAACTTGGCAGATCTTTTATCGCGCAACGTCTCTGAGAAGAAATTGAATTAACTCTTTAGTCACCATGTTGACAAGTGCTATTATTAATGTTATAAAATTTAATGTGTCTACTTAAAGATTATCATAGTTATAAGTAGGTAGTACTAATATTGATATGTTCGGGAGACGGGCGTCTTCTCCATCACTATCATCCGTGCCACAAGTGTCACGTTTGGAAGTGAGGGGGATGATGTTGAGGATTGCTTCATGTCTGCAGCATGGCGCATTCCTCAAATGATTATATCTCCGCGACTGATGTCGATGATTGTTTCATGCTTACAGACATTTGGATTTGTGCTCGATCCGAATGGCTGTATCATGGAACACCTCAAACGAATAGAGATATATCTCATCGACCGATGTCGATGATTGTTGCATGTGTGCATGCATTTGAGTTTTGATCACACTCGGATCTGCACCATGGAACATCGCAATTGAATATATATTAACGACGTAGTATGCATATCACTATGCATGACGCGTATGTCTTTATAAGGTCACTCGACGTGTGGGCTTCGGCCCCAACGGCAGCGTATGGCATGTGTGGCCATTGCCACTATATAATTCGACTTGTGGGTTTTGACCCGTACGGCAGTGTGTTTCGGAAGTGTGGCCATTGCCACTTATACGTGTGGTATATCCACTTTGTAATTGTGTGGCTGGGAAGCCATTTGAGCAGTGTATTTCTTGAACCAAACGTAAGTCGTCGTATGAATAACGCAGTTTGCATAATTATGGCAGATTAGCCTGGCGTGGTATGCCAAAGGAACATTATGTTACTAGCAATAGTGTAAGACTAGTATAGATGGATATTGTACAGCTAGCGGCAAGCGTAAGCCTAGTGTAACGGATATTAAACGACTAGCAGTAGACGTAAGCCTAGCATAATAAGTGTATTGCAGAACTAGCAGGATAGTTAAGTCTAGTTAGCCTCTGAATTTATGCCAAAGGACATTGACCGTTAAAAGCAACTGACCTCTAACCAGAACTCTAGAGATTGTGAACATGTGCTTATGAACTAATGAGAACTCTTACAGATCGTACATGAATGTGATGTGACTTTTGTTCCCATGTAGTTGGTGTCTGCTCATGGTATGAAATTACTAATTAAATATTTTGAGTCGTCAAAATCACAGTCTTATCAACTGTCGTATTCGGAGTTGAGTTAAATGCTATTTATCTTCAACTGATCATGACCAGTGATGATTAATGTCTTAACACGCTGCATCTCACACTGCCAATATAATCAATAAGACAAGAGACTAATACAGGTCAGTCAAGGGTCGAATATTTAATATGAAACATGTTCAGCACAGAATGTATCACAAGGGTTAAAGCAGACATTATCGATACCAACGGACAGTATTACGGAATCCTACAAAAGTGATAAGAACCCGAGGGACTTTGACTCTATAAACTGAATACGCATATAATAACTTGGTCATCCACAAATACTAGAAGTCATCGAAGCACCCAGAATATACTGGGGTCCCGGAAGAGCCCGTAACAGACAGTAGGCTGATGACGTCAGCCTTTCTATCCCGAAATATCAAATTTCATTGGTAGAGTGGAGATTTGTACTAAGACTGTTAGGCCTACTTGGATACGATAAAAAAATAAGTAGAGAAACAAAAAGGAAAAACTGAAGTTTCTTCTAACTACTTTGCTGACTTGCATTTGAGTTGTGGGGAGGGAGACCCACACACAAAAGGGTAGGCTAATAAGTTGGATACAATAAACAGACACATAGAAAAAATCATTCTTTACTCAAAAGTTCATTGACAATTATTGTTGGGATATTATATTTACAACTTACTGATCACGCTCACATACCGTGAGCTGTAGATATAATAATTTTTTGCAAGGGTTCCCTGAGACCTGAAAATGATTTCAAAGATTCTTCCAGGATAAAATTGTTGAGAAAGACTGCTGTACTTTTTCAGTTCGTTTGTACCTTGTGATCAAAAATATTCCGTTGTCTCTTAATCTAGTAAGGTAGTTTTGTTCTTCTTTTTCAAGTACCTTGTGTGCTGGTGTAAATGATCTTGTCTCTTCAAAACATCATGTCTCCAGTATTGTTTATCAATTCTGTTGTTGACTTAGTAAAATGACATGACTTTAGACTGTCAATTAGATTCTCTTTTTTTGTTGTTGTCCTCTATCTCTTTTTTCACCTTCAGTCTTACCTGTTGCCACAATATATTCAAGCTTTTTATTTCTTTCGCTGCATGTCTAAAGAAAGTGGATTAGCTCCTTCAAACTAATAAGCCTACAGGTATTTGATTTTTTTTTTAGCTGTTCTATGGCATTCTTAAAATTCTTCTATAAAATCAGAACTCTGTGGCCTCATGTGCTTTTCATACTCTATTAAGAGGTCGTTGAAAATGCAGTAAAGGAAAAAAACAAATACGTCTTCAAGGCATGAAATCTTGAGCTACGAAATCTTGAAACACATACCAAAATGTACCAAATAAATTGTTTCATCCCTGTTTAAAAAAATCTGGAATACAGAAAAAATTCCCAAGACATGGAAAATAGCAGTAATTATTCCAATACTAAAACCAGAAAAAGATGCCCATGATGTCAGTGTCGTAATTGCATACGGGTGCAACTACAACAGTAGTTGTTGCTGGGGATGGCCTATGTAATGTTATCAAGAAGGTCTCCATAAATTAGCTCGTTAAGATAGAAAGAGACCTATGTAAATATGTAAACATGTAGCGTTAGTAAAAAATAAAAAGAGATGACAGTGAAAGACAGTTCACACACTGATGATATATAAATAATATAGTTAATAAATATGAGAGTGAACTTACGTGAATAGTAAAATGATGATGTGATATATTAAGTGTTACCACACTAATGTCTAATCTACAATGTCTATTTGTCTCTCAATGCTCCTCCACTGTATGATTATACACATTTTACATAGATTGTCCAATGTAGGTGTATCTCTAAGACGAGGTCGTACCGATGAAAATCTTTGTAGTATTGAGAACTTGGAAGATATACTGTCCTTCCACATTTGGAAATATCTCTAACTTTGACAAACCATTGACCGTTGTCTCAGAAAAATGTCTGCTGTCTGATCTTGGAAAGGCACTGACTAGACTGGAGCTCTTCACGAAATGATCTTCTGGTAACAAGTGGGTTTCGTGCAATGAAGCTTGTCTGGGTGAATTTAAGTCGTGCAATATACGATGAAAGTAGATTAATTCACTTCATGAACTAATGTAATGAGTAGCTGAACTTGGTGATTTGAGCTTGATATCTTTGCAAATCAATTTGTGACTAAGGATCTTGGTATATAGATTGATCAACTAACTTGTGAGTCTGTATTCTTGATTCAGGGAATACGCTTTTCAGTGAGTTGAACTTGTTATCAGCATATGCGAATCAACTTGGACGTGCTTTAACTTGACTCAGGTGGTAAGCTTTCGAGTGAGTTGAACTTGATATATGTATATAGAATCAATCTGTGAGCACTTCATAAACAGGTGAATAAAATGCTGTGCAACCAACGTTTACAAACACATGCGAAGAAATCTTTCTAGTAACATAGAAGTTTAGGATCGCCTATCTTGAGAATTGTGCTATCCGGACGCACGCTTTCCTAGTTTTTTTCCGGTTAGAAGCCAAACACATAATGTGTGGACACAGATTTCTGTTGGACTGGAAACACACAAAAGTGGCTTCATAAGTTTCACATCTAATACCAATAGTTGACTTGCTTTTATCTTATTCCTAACTACTGATCACTCTGTTTTTAATTCTCTGGTTATGGTATGACTTGAGGCGCACATGTGAGTGTTAAATATATTGTGCATGAAAGTGTGTGCTCATGTAAGTCTGTAGTGATGATTTAACAATCTAGATGAAGATGAGGTTTATAACTATAAATAACTGCATATTATCCTAGAGAAAAAATCTTTGATTTGATTAATCATTTACGAATAGAAGTAATGAAAAACGTCTTTTGCACATTTAGCTATGAGGCTAAGTACAAAGAAAAATCTTAATTAATGAAGAAAAAAAATTTATTAATAATTGTTATAAGATTTACTAACCTCCTTTTCCCTTCATAAAAATTATAAAATTAAATTCCACATACATGAGTCAAAAATCCACACAGGAGTAAAATATTGGAAAAGGCTATATGCTTCGGGAAAAAAATTTCTAGCACCGCGTATGTTGAAAACTCCGTACTAAATTGATCTGGCCATCAGGTTATATCTCTCGATTGCCAGTGCGTCAGGTCGTGGTCTGTGCCGTACGACTCCGCCCTGCAATCCAGTAACAAGGTTTCCATACTGCATTTTGAAGCTGGAATGTCGCAGTCCATTTCTGTGCACTTCAATAGCTAAAGTGGGTGGGCTCTCGCAACGAAAACTTCAATTCCGTGCTGCGGGTTCTTTTGCTATACAAAATGTGGTTTAGAATTGGCCGCCAAATACATAAATCATCCGCCCCCTCTGTCACAAAGCCTTCTTGTGTCATTCTCTGGCGTGTGTGCAATCCTTTGACTCGTTGTTGTGTGGTGGTTTCTTTAATCTCCTGGTTCATTGTCTCGCTAGATAATCAATATGTCGCTCTCCTGGTGTACCAACTGGCTACAAACATTCTCGTGCGTGTCACCAGTTCTTTGTGGCGACGTGCTATAGTGTCATAATGTGGTGACTGTCATGTTGTTTAAACAGCGGATTAGCATTAAATGAATTCTTTCCATGGCCAAGCCGGCATCTCCCAAAGTAAACAATACTTTCTTAACGTGACCAAATGATAATGCAAGGTGGGGAAATAAATCAAAGGTTTGTAAAGTTGCACTAAGATACAAGCCCTGATTAAGAAATAGAACTTTAACAACGATGAAAGAGCAAAATTACAGTGAAAATAAAATAAGAACGATATTGGAAATGATACAAGACGATAAAGGCAGACGTCTTACGACAGCCAGTTCTAGATATTTCACTATTCGTATAAAGAATCATATGAACAACAAAATGTAATACCCTAAGGATCAGTATTACAACAATGGTAAATGATTTAGGTGAAAAATGTAATGATACGAAAAAGAAATTGTCACAGTTTGCAATTGATGTTGCTATATTTAGAACTGGGGAACAATCTGCCAATATTATTTTAGGATCTACAAAAGCAAATAAATAAAGTATGTAAATGGATTGCAAAATAGGGATTTCCGCTGAATAAAAATAAAACAATGTGAACGATCTTTAGTAAAGGTAGGTTTGTTAACAATAAAAGTATAGACATAAATATCCAAGGGCAAAACATTAATACAGTACAAACCACTGAATATCTAGTAATGACATTGGACCAACTGCTAAACTGGAATAAACACATAGATAAACTAGTGGAGTCTTGCAGACGATTGACTAACGTGTTAAGGTGTGAAAGGTAATGGTTGGGGTGCAAGTACTAAGACAATGCTCAGGTTTTATAAATCTTTTATTAGAGGAAAAATAGATTATGGAAGTATAATATATGACTCTGCTGCACACAGTAACAAGATTAAATTAGACAGAATTCACCATCAAGTTTTATGTACAATAGCAGTGCAATCAGATCAACATCAATGGGGGCTCTAGAGGTGGCTTAAGGAATTCTACCAGTGGAATTATGGAGAAAGGAGTTAAGATTCTTTTCTTGGATGTCCAAGAAAAAACAGATAGACTGAATAAGTAAAGCCAGCAGGAGGGTCTGAACATCAATCTGAAGAAGACAGAGGTCATGACACTCAATGTGGGCAATCCTGAGCCAATAACAATAAGGAACCAGTAGCTATAACAGACAGGCACATTTACATTATTAGGATTGATAGTAACACCAGACGGCGGAACAAGTAAGGACATCAACAACAGAATGAATAAAGCGAGAACAGCCTTTGCTAATTCCAACTACATCTGGAAGTCTTCCAAGTAAAGCACAAACACCAAATTAAGATTATATGAGAGCTGTGTACGTTCTGTGCTTCTCTATGGTGCGGAATGCTAGAGAGTAACAGAGAAGGGAATGTCGAAACTGTCCTCTTTCCACACAATGTGCCTAAGGAGAATTCACCGAATCTTTTGGCCCAATACCATCACCAACCAAGAACTACTTATTCGGAGTAACCAAGAGGACATGCACACCATCATAGCTGGCAGACGCTGGAGTTGGGTTGGCCACGTCCTCAAAAGGGACCCTGATGCGATTACAAGAACAGCTATGCTATGGACCCCCCGAAGGAAAGCGAAAGAGAGGCCGACCAAAAACAACTTGGCGAAGAACTGTGGAGGCTGAGATGCAAAGAATGAACCAGAGTTGGGACACTGTACGAAGGATGGCCGCCGACCGAGCGAAGCGGAAGAAATGTGTTGCTGCCCTACAAGACGCTACCATGCGTGCTGGTCACTGACTGCTTTGACAGTCTGCAGCTAAGGATGACAGAAGAAGTAGAAGAGTTAAGACTAAATTAAATGAACGAAGTTATGTTTGATAAATTTCACCTAGCATATACAGCTTTTACCAATTATCAACTAGCAACCCAGGTATCGTTCGTCAGATACATGAAATGCTGTAGCCCAGGGGGGTGTCAAACCTGCGGCCCGCGTGCCAAATGCGGCCCCACGCACTCTTCAATATGGCCCGCTTCTCGCAGCTGCAATTTTCCACTGTCCTGGACCTGTAAAGCAGTATGATTAGGGAACATTTTTGCGTAATCATTATGAGTTATGACATGCTTGTTTATTTCTTATACCCTGCAAACTAACAACTAGCCTAGGAGCCTTACATTGGCAAGATTCTACCAAGTAGAATTGTAGAAATCTACTACTGTAAGCACTGATACATTGTCATGTATATTTTATATGGCCTCGTTGATTTATTACACATTCTTCTTCTTCTTCTTTGATCCACTGTCACTGAGCGTCGGCTCTTGGTGACCTTGATGCCATTATATGGTACTGCGCAGTTCGTATAAGCTGTTCTGAGCTGCCATACAGTGTATTGTCTATGGATGGGTTGTGTGGTAGCAGTTGTTGTCTCAGTCCCTGAAGTGCAGGGCACTGTAGTAGGTGGTGTTCTACTGTCTCTAACGGGTTAGGGCAGTGTCTACATTTTGCTATATTTTGTGAACTTAGTCTGTTTCTGTGGCCATTTAGTGTAGAGTGGCCTGTTCTCAATCTGAAGATTTTGGTTTGGTACCTTCGTTCGATATATTACACATTTATAATATTGTATAAATACATCTGTGCTGTTATATATATATATATATATATATATATATATATATATATATATATATATATATATATATATATATATATATATATATATATATATATATGAATGTATATACATATATATGACGCAACCATTGTGAATGTTTAGGGTATGGCCCTCTTAACTTCGTGACGTCATTTTGCTGGCTCCACATAAAAATCGAGTTTGGCAACCATACTGTAGCCAGAGCTAGATATTATTGTGACGATTTCTGGGGGTGACCGCTGAGAGAGTGAATTCTACATTCTGTCGTTATTTGTTCCAAGCATAGCATATACAGTTGACATTCAATAATCCGGCCATCGATAATCCGGTTCCTTCAGATTTCCGTCATGGATTTCGGAGCGCCATTTTAAATTTACCGCGTTGGCGCGCCACTGTTTTCTGGAGCCGTTTATGTTTTGATGCAGCTGTTGGGTCTTGCTTGCACGTGTAAACAGGCATTCCTGCTCATTCTTTCTCATTTTATCAGTGATTTGCTGCTGTATATCCCCATTATGGACTCAACAAATAAAAGAAGTGGTGTAAAACGTAAACAGGTAGTCTTTTTCTGTTAAATATATACAGCATAAATAACCATTAAAAAATCCGGCATTTTCAAAAATCCGGCACTTGTCAGGTCCGGAGGTTGCCGGATTTTTGAATGTCAACTATAATTGCCTTTAATTGTCTAGTGTTCCTGTTGAAAGGTTGGGAAGAAGAGGCTGACTGCAGTAAGACGTGGTGTAGGGCGGATGACTATGGAAACTGTAGCGAAATTTGGTTCCTCTTGCTTTGTTGTGGAAAGAAAATGTGTAGCGCGACACCCACACACACACAGCGCAAGGTCAGCGCGGCGGTCTTTCTTTGAAGTTTGAGGACGGGAAATGTGAATTACGGTTAAAGCCAGACAATATTACTGAAGAATGAGGAAATAGCTATATAGGAATGTATGGCGGAATTTAAAAGTTTGCATTTACTGGACATTAAATTATTCACTAAAAGAGAACGCCTGGTTGGAATACAATTAAATAAAAATAATTCAACAAAGGAGATAGACTAGGAATTATATCCAAAAGGATAATATTCAAATATAAATAGTTTTAAAGATAATTAATATTTTTCACCTTCATCACATCTGCTAAAAGTTAGCTAATAATCTTTAAACATTTATTATAACTACATGCCTAAACGGATTTAAATATCAATTGGATAGAATGAAAGCCTCATATGGGGAAAAGGAAATGATACCTAGGAAGGAAGGAAGGATATAAGTGTGTAGTGAACAGAAGAGAAAACAAGTACAAGAAAAGCACAGATTGCTTCAAATTGCCTCAAATCAGGAGATGAAACGAAAATCTTTTGGGGAATTTAGGAGGTGCTTTCTCGGACGGGCGAGAGACTGAAATATAAGGACAGAGCGGCGCATTGGAAATCACACACACCAAATCCAGAAGCCAGAGTGAGAAACTGGAAGACAATATCTGCAAGAAAAGTTATTTTTTCACGCTGCATGCAGGGCAGATTAACTTCAACCAAAACAGTCTCACCGTGAGCTTATAAATCCTAAGAGGGTATGTAAGTTTATTAAAAATATATGTATTACTAATATCATTTTATTTCAGATTTTATTTCTGATTGATTGTAGCAGATTAAAAAAAAGGGAATGACGCTAACCAGAGATAACCTTCACCGGCATTGTCAGGAAGCATAACCATTAATTGGTTAACCACATATATCATGGCTAGGTCTTGCCTGGAAGCTTACGACATACCACAAGTACATAAGTGACTTGACATCCATAAGTGGCAGGCAAAGGTTATATCGTACCCATGTATCATAACATGTGATTTATTCATGTATATTGTTAATTCTGCACAGTATACATTATCTTATCATGCTATCTCTGTAACATACTACCATGATTCATTCATTTATATACAAACACTGAAGACATGGTCGCATCATGAACAGCAGTGGGTGGTGAGATTGTTGGAACAACATGGCCACCTATTACCTTTTGTTCCAGGTTTTATGATCAATGCTTATGATCATTCCTGATCGAGAAACTAAAGACTTGAAGAAGTTGATCCAGCTCACTGAAGCCTAGAGGTCAACCACTCTTCAACACCTTAGTCCTCCGTAGTTATAGGGCGGGCTGAAGGAAAGTCTTCCGTACTCCAGTGTGTCTCAGGAACCTCGAGCAGACGTGGCTAATAACATAAGATGAGTTTATGTGTATCCATCCAACAAATCTTGTGAGCAGTTTCTAAAACGAATGTTTAATGATGACAACTAGATGGCAATAGATAATGTGACAAACTTGTTTTATAAGTTCAGTGGAAGATAAATCCAAGACTTTTTAGCTTGTTTATTTGATTTGTAACTGTAAATAATCATACATTTTACCATCTTACAACAACCATTTCTCATTACAAGAATATATAGATGTACATAATAAATTGGATAATTGTACTCATTTGACTTGTTACATTTTTAACTGTTAAAATTTTGAGTTACCTTTTCAAATTTAATTATATTATCACATAGGGTTATGATAGCGAAAGTAGCAACGTATACTTCTGAAGCCTAATCTATTGTCCAGCTCAGAGAATTCACAGCTGTAACTCACTTGTGATACCAGTGTACTTCTCGGGCGCTGGAACTTCATACTTTCTGGAGAGAGATTATACTTCTGCTCTACCACTATTATCATAATAGGAAAATCTGTCGCTACACTGGGGGCTCTTTCGCGGGATATTATTTTTTATCCTGAGCCACTATCTATGTATTCTTCTATCTTGAGCCACAAATAGTTTGTAAAAATAAATTTATTTTAAAAATTCTAAAACTTAGAAATTTTTTCGTAGCAGTAGTACCATTGAGTACGAAGTAAATAGGAAACGCTCACACGGTTTTAAGGATTTGTCTTGTTCAAAGTAATTAATTGATTTTAATTAAGTTAGTTGGTTAGTGAAGATAAAATTATATACCCTCTGGTAAGTAAGCATCACGGTTGATTTGGTGAAGTTTCGATCTGCAATCATGCAGGAAGGAAAGGATGTAGGATTGACTGGTGATGCTCTTATCCAGTATGTCACAAAGGAAGTGGACAAACATATGGACAGAGAGGAAAGAAAACTACAAGCAGAGAGAGAAGCCAAAAGCTTAGAAGCAGAGAGAGAGGCCAAAAGAATGGAAGCAGAGAGAGAAGCCAAAAGACTGGAAAGAGAAGAAAAGAGATTAATATTGGAAGCTGAAGCTGAAGAAAGAAGGTTACAAAGAGCTCATGAGTTAAGTTTAAAGGAACTTGAACTCCAAGGAGCAGCTAGCAATCATGGTGCTAGCTCACCTCACTCTGAGAGTAGCTCTAACCATAGCACGGCAAATGGAGCCATGAGTTTCCACCTGGATCCATTTATTGAGAAGGAGGACGCCATTGAGTCGTACCTGGATAGAAATGAGAGACTGGCCACTACCTATGGATTGTAAAAGGAAAAATTAAGCCTTAAGCTTTCTCAGGGGTTGAGGGGAGTTTCATGCGATGTTTATTTAAAACTCTCAAAAGAAGACCAGGAAGATTATGAAATCTTAAAACAAGCTTTACTGGTCAGGTACGAAAAGAATTCTGAATCTTATAGAAAGAGATTCCGAACTGCTAAGCTACTTCCAGGAGAAAACTATCACCAGTTTTCTGCCAGATTGGAAACGTATCTGACAAAATGGATTAGCTTAGGAAAATGTCAAGATATAAAAGAAATGGTCATGATGGAACAACTGCGAGAATCCATGCCACAAGAAATGAGAAAATTTCTTATGGAGCAAGGAGCAGAGAGATTGGAAGATATTTTAACCATGGCTGAAAGATATCAAACAGCTCAGTCAGAAGTGTCAGGAAATAAGCAGAAGCAGGGTGAGAACTTCAAACCTTCACAAAACTTTACCAACTATGAACACAGGGACAATTCCAACAAGAACAAACACAGAACTGATTATAAAGACAAAAACCCTCTAGGATCAGAAAAGAAACCTCCAAGAAAGGAAGGAAAGTGGTGTAAATCTTGCCAAATGAGTAACCACAATACTGCGGAAAGCAGACGGAAAAACACTCCTCATCACGCTGCATGCCTTACAGCAGAGAACAAGGGAAGGAAAAACCTGGCAGATAGTCAGAAGGACCTCCATCATCCCCCTGTCTGTGAGGAAGTGACCTTTAAATGCACCCAAGTGCTGTGCCTATATGACACAGGCTTGGACTTTGACTCAGTAGTGTGCTCTTCTCTGGTGAGTCCGGAACAGATAACCACAGAAACAGTGGAAATCAGAGGACCAGTCAAGGGAGCAGGAACCATGACACTGCCCATAGCCCGAATCAACATAAGATCTCGCTATGTGGAAGGAGAGATCAAAGCAGCAGTGATGGACAACCCTATCTACCCATTAATACTGGGATGTTGATATGTCTTTCTAGGAGAACCTATAAGACCCATAGTGATGGCAACAGTCCAGACCAGGGCAAGCTCTAAGAAAGAGGAGGACATTATCATCAATACTCATCCAGAAGAGATGAGAAAGTCTCAAACTGCTGACAGTACATTGAAGCCTTGCTTTGGCAAATTACCTAAAAGCCATAACCTTCCAGAGAAAGGAGACTTATATATAAAAAATGGCCTACTATATAGAAAAGCTGGAACAGGACCTAAAGGACATGGACAGCTTGTAGTGCCAAAATCATACAGGGAGCAGGTTATGAAGCTAGGACATGCTATACCCTTCAGTGGATATATGGGAATAGGGGCCACTGGACAACGGATAGCCTGTCACTACTTTTGGCCAGGTATCACAGAGTACATCAAGAGGTATGTGAGATCCTGTCCAGAATGCCAAAGAGTAGCTCCTAAACATGTGACTGCACCAGCAACACTGGGAGAAATGCCCATAATGAAAACGCCCTTCGAACGTGTTGCCGTGGATATTGTTGGACCCCTCAATAGGACCACGAAGAGAAATGCATATATCTTAACATTGGTCGATACTTGCTCTATGTGGGGAGAGGCAGAAGCAATGTCATCGATAGATTCGAAACATGTGACAGAGGCACTGTTAACAATATTCACCCGATTAGGTTTCCCACATCAAATATTGACTGACAATGGTTCTCAGTTTAGGGGAAAGCTAACACAAGAAGTATTCAGGTTATTTCAAGCTAGACATTATCACTGTAGCCCGTACCACGCCCAAGGGAATGGTCAAGTCGAGCGGTTCAATGGCACGCTCATTTCAATCCTTAGAAAGTTGGCTAGTGAGAAACCTGAAACTTGGGACACATACTTACCCTCAGCACTATTTGCCTATAGGAAAGTCCCACATAACTCCACAGGATTGGCTCCAGCTACGTTGTTGTTGTTTGGACGACAAATCAAAGGTCCACTGGAAGCATTGTTGCGGACATGGACTGATGAAAAAGCAGAAGAAACCGTGACTTCTTCATACCAATACGTCAATGAGTTGACTTCTCGATTGAAAACAAGTTGGAAACTGGCAAATGATAACTTGAGACAGGCCAGAAGGAAGCAGGCTGCTTACTACAATAAAACAGCAAAAGATAGGGAACTTGAGGTGGGAGAAAAAGTTTTGTTACTGTTGCCCAGCAGCAATAATAAATTGCAAATTGGATGGCAGGGTCCCTACGTCCATTTGGAAAAACTTTCCAGGACCAATTATAAGATTGACAAGAAAGGAAAGGAGAAGATATATCATGTCAACCTTCTTAAAAAGTATTATGACAGGGAAGCATCAGAAGTTGCACATATCATGACCCTGTCCATTGCAACAGAAATGCAGGATGAACCAATTTCCTCCATGGAATACCCCCTAACAACTACAGAAAGTTATGCCCAGGTTAATGTAAGTGAACATTTAACTCTTGAGCAGAGGAAAAAGGTTCAGGAGGTGTTAGAAATCCATGCTGATGTACTCACAGATAAGCCGGGGTGTACTAATCTGTTAGAGTATGACATGACGATTACTGACCCTACACCAGTTTGTATGCGGACATACCCTATACCTTATGCTAAAGGACAGGCACTCAAGGATGAGATTGACTATCTCTTAAAAGAGAAAATTATTTCAAAGTCTGAATCTTCCTACAGCTCAAGTGTGGTGCTATTAAGGAAGCCTAGTGGTGAACACAGGTTATGCATTGATTATAAGAAACTAAATGCTATCACTGAATCTCAGGTAGACCCATTACCTGACACCAATCAGTTGTTTGCTACATTGAGTAAGGCTCGGTATTTTTCAAAAGTAGATCTAAGCAAGGGATACTACCAAATACCAGTAAAACCAGAAGTTAGGAAACTGTTAGCCTTTAGTACACCGGATGGACATTACGAGTTCAATGTACTCCCATTTGGTTTAAAGAATGCTCCAAGTATCTTCACCAGAATGATGAGGAAATTGTTGGAACCATTACAAAATCCTCATATCACCAACTTCATGGATGATATTCTGATTGCTACCACTACCTTCGAGGAACACGTAGTAGCACTCTCCATGTTGTTGGATAGACTGAGAGAAACGGGATTGACAGCACGTCCAACTAAGTGTCATATTGGATGTGAGACATTGGAATTTTTAGGTCACACTATCTCTACAGGGCAAACGTCTCCGGACCCAAAGAATGTAGAGAAAATGAGAAAAGCACCAAGACCACAAACTAAGAAGGATATAAGATCCATTGTGTCACTGTGCGGGTTTTATCAGAAATATATACCCCATTTTAACTCATTGTGCGCGCCATTAACCGACTTAAACAAAAAAGGTCAGCCGGATAAAATACAATGGACTGCGGAGTGTGAACAGGCTTATACAGAGTTGAAAAATAAGCTGACAAATAAACCTATCCTTGCCCTTCCGGATCTCACACAAGAATTCGTACTAAGAACGGATGCTAGCAATGTAGGCATCGGAGCAACATTACTACAGCGGGCAGACACACTGCCACATATGCTATTACCAGTAGCTTTTGCCAGTAGAAAGTTAAATACAGCTGACAGAAATTATTCTACCGTTGAACGTGAATGCCTCGCTTTGGTCTGGTCGATCAACAAATTCGCCCTTTTTCTTTACGGGAAACACTTCATTGTGGAAAGTGATCACCAGCCTTTGATGTTTTTAGCAGTGTCTAAAAAATTAAATTCACGACTTTTAAGGTGGAGTTTACTGTTTTCTCCATATTCGTTTAATGTGAGATACATACCAGGAGGGGACAATCTTGGACCCGATTTTTTAAGTAGGCATCCTATCAAAGGAGAGACAGAAACAGAAAAGTAAGGAGAAACTGCAGCATGAATTACCAAAAAGTTAACTGTGCATGCACTGTTTTAAAGAAGAGGGCTCTGCAGCGAAATTTGGTTCCTCTTGCTTTGTTGTGGAAAAAAATGTGTAGCGCGACACCCACACACACACAGAGCAAGGTCAGCGCGGCGGTCTTTCTTTGAAGTTTGAGGACGGGAAATGTGAATTACGGTTAAAGCCAGACAATATTACTGAAGAATGAGGAAATAGCTATATAGGAATGTATGGCGGACTTTAAAAGTTTGCATTTACTGGACATTAATTTATTCACTAAAAGAGAACGCCTGGTTGGAATACAATTAAATAAAAATAATTCAACAAAGGAGATAGACTAGGAATTATATCCAAAAGGATAATATTCAAATATAAATAGTTTTAATGATAATTAATATTTTTCACCTTCATCACATCTGCTAAAAGTTAGCTAATAATCTTTAAACATTTATTATAACTACATGCCTAAACGGATTTAAATATCAATTGGATAGAATGAAAGCCTCATATGGGGAAAAGGAAATGATACCTAGGAAGGAAGGAAGGATATAAGTGTGTAGTGAACAGAAGAGAAAACAAGTACAAGAAAAGCACAGATTGCTTCAAATTGCCTCAAATCAGGAGATGAAACGAAAATCTTTTGGGGAATTTAGGAGGTGCTTTCTCGGACGGGCGAGAGACTGAAATATAAGGACAGAGCGGCGCATTGGAAATCACACACACCAAATCCAGAAGCCAGAGTGAGAAACTGGAAGACAGCATCTGCAAGAAAAGTCATTTTTTCACGCTGCATGCAGGGCAGATTAACTTCAACCAAAACAGTCTCACCGTGAGCTTATAAATCCTAAGAGGGTATGTAAGTTTATTAAAAATATATGTATTACTAATATCATTTTATTTCAGATTTTATTTCTGATTGATTGTAGCAGATTAAAAAAAAAAGGGAATGACGCTAACTAGAGATAACCTTCACCGGCATTGTCAGGAAGCATAACCATTAATTGGTTAACCACATATATCATGGCTAGATCTTGCCTGGAAGCTTACGACATACCAGCAAGTACATAAGTGACTTGACATCCACAAGTGGAAGGCAAAGGTTATATCGTACCCATGTATCATAACACGTGATTTATTCATGTATATTGTTAATTCTGCACAGTATACATTATCTTATCATGCTATCTCTGTAACATACTACCATGATTCATTCATGTATATACAAACACTGAAGACATGGTCGCATCATGAACAGCAGTGGGTGGTGAGATTGTTGGAACAACATGGCCACCTATTACCTTTTGTTCCAGGTTTTATGATCAATGTTTATGATCATTCCTGATCGAGAAACTAAAGACTTGAAGAAGTTGATCCAGCTCACTGAAGCCTAGAGGTCAACCACTCTTCAACACCTTAGTTCCCCGTAGTTATAGGGCGGGCTGAAGGAAAGTCTTCCGTACTCCAGTGTGTCTCAGGAACCTCGAGCAGACGTGGCTAATAACATAAGATGAGTTTATGTGTATCCATCCAACAAATCCTGTGAGCAGTTTCTAAAACGACTGTTTAATGATGACAACTAGATGGCAATAGATAATTTGACAAACTTGTTTTATAAGTTCAGTGGAAGTTAAATCCAAGACTTTTTAGCTTGTTTATTTGATTTGTAACTGTAAATAATCATACATTTTACCATCTTACAACAACCATTTCTCATTACAAGAATATATAGATGTACATAATAAATTGGATAATTGTACTCATTTGACTTGTTACATTTTTAACTGTTAAAATTTTGAGTTACTTTTTCAAATTTAATTATATTATCACATAGGGTTATGATAGCGAAAGTAGCAACGTATACTTCTGAAGCCTAATCTATTGTCCAGCTCAGAGTATTCACAGCTGTAACTCACTTGTGATACCAGTGTACTTCTCGGGCGCTGGAACTTCATACTTTCTGGAGAGAGATTCTACTTCTGCTCTACCACTATTATCATAATAGGAAAACCTTTCGCTACAGAAACGAAGTCGAAAAAGGTGATTTATCTTACTAAAACACAAAACACAGAAAATTGCCAAAGCTGAGGCCACAAGACCTAGGTCGCGGAAAGGACAGAAAGCGAGATGTAAGTAGGAAACATGAGAAAATAAATCAAAATCATTACTCTACATAAGATCAGCTAAGACCTAGTGTAACCTATTTAGTACTTCAGTGATCGCGCCGTGACAAAAAAGGCTTCTACATTCCTGTTATGTTTTCATGGTGACATCTTTGATCGACTAAATAGGTCACGCTAAGTCTTCAAGTACGAGTAGTACACATTTTTATTTATTTTGTCGTGTTTCCTACTTATCTCTCGCTTTCTTCCCCTTTCCCTGACGAAGGCCTTGTGGCCGCAACGTAAGCTACTTTCTTCGTCTTTTGTTTTAGTAAGGCAAAATACCTTTTTTTCAATTTTTTTTTTTCATATTCATCGACCCGGTTGTTCAAAGGAAAACAATCCATCAAAGTAATTAGTACTGGTTGATTATTGTTTATGATTTGTTGTTAAAGAACAAATATTAATATGTTATGTATTATTGCCACACACAGGTATATAGCCATTATTATTGAGGAAATATGTCTATTTGTGATAACTCATGTTTTTGCACTGTTTTTAACTTATATTGAACGCTACATATTGTCGTAGATTTTGTATAGGTATTTGTTACCGGTTAGTTTATATGACCACCAGGAATGTAACAATCTCTTTTCTGTGTACTGTTGTGGAATGAATGTGTTGATGCTCTCCTACACTTTTAAAAGGCTGTACGGTCTACTTCAACGTTCCTGCACGGTGTTACTGTTTGTTTCTGTGCTTGTGTAGTCAGTCCAACCTGGGCCAAACAGCACGGTTGTGCCTGAATAGCTCACCAGGCGTTGAGGCGCCAACAGCGTGTCATGTTGACATCCATTCATCAGACATCTTCAAATGTGAGGTACTCGATATTTGTGTAGGTTGAATGGTGATGTGGGTGTGTAGAAATCGCGAATGTGTTTAGGCTCTTTAACATGTAAACAAGGCACCCACTCACTCACATGCAGTAGTCAGTAATGTTGGAACTGCTGGATCTTTTCAACCATTTATTGACGAGGCACTAAGGCATTAACAGGTACAGTCAAAATGGACGAGAATCAAGGACATCTTATGAATTGGTAATGACTGGCAAAACATCTAGCATTCCTAAGCGAAAACCACTCATCTATTAGGACGTTATTGACAATGGCCTGTCCTTTAACAATAGTTCAATACTGCAGCTTCCGTACCATTGACTTATCGCGTCAAGAATGGGACACAACTACGCCGTACAGAAGGCGAGTTCACCCTTTCATCATAATAATCATAATAATGTTGCAATACAGCTGGCATAACATGCCAGATACATCTTCCTGTGCTCAAAGATATCGGCCGAAATATCGGGCCTTTATAGTAATGTCAAACAACTGTGTATTCTGCTTAGGCAGGCATAAACATCCATACCGAAATATACCGCCAACATGCGGGTTTCATAAATATCTATATTCACTGGGCTTCTTCATCACTGTTAGACAAAATAGTCTAAGTTGGCTCCATCGAGCACAAATAATAATGGACTTCTGTATCACAAAAGACCGTTAGCTCCACTCACCGGTTGCCACAAAATGTTCTGCTAATTAGGCATAGTAATTATGTTCTTTTACCTTTGACAGAATCCTAGAAATACACAGATAACACAACTGTCGTCATTCCCGACGAACAGAATAACTCTGAGAAAGAATCACCAACATCACAGTCTTACAACAGACTAACTTTCCCCAGATAGTGCAGAGAGATACCACGGACGACCAGTCCGGACATAAACCAGATCAACTCTCTGTTAAACTCTGTTTAGTTGTTAACTCATACTGGCTACTAGTTGTTGAATCACGCTTTATTTGTTAAATGACGTGAATGTCCACCAGTTGATAAATGTAGATGTTGGGACTGGTGTAGTAAAGTGTAACGATTGTCAACTCATTAAACCCAGCACAGTTTTGGTCATACAGGTTATCTTGTCCTGGAACGTGATGAGGCTCCGACAAGAATGTGAGTGTAAACAATGAGTGTGTATGTGAATGTCAGAACGCGAATGGTAGCATGATTCGATAGAGTTGACAGGTTGGTAGTACATCACTCATACTCACACTGTTCGAATTCAAGAAGTACTGGAACTACGGTGGTCTTTTTATAACATTTAATGGGACGCACACTTGGACAGTACGTGTATGGTTACAGGAACAAATGTCGACATAGACAGCATAATGTTGATCACAGGAATATCATCTTAAGTTAGCATTCATGCTTGGCAAATATCATAATGGAGCATTCGTAAATAAGCATTCAGAGTTCCATCATGTAAATCATCTGGCTTTACTGACTGGGCACGTCAGACCATAACCAATCTATAGGAAGGCTCCTAGACCTAACCTCGTCTAGTGAATATCCCTTCACGTAAAGTTCAATATATATATTTTCCATAAAGATATAGGAACCCCAGACATGGGTTCTCACATGTAGCAGTGATCTCTTGGTTCATCGAGCGATAGTACAGGCATCCCTTTTTCTCACTCGATAAATACAAAGTATATGAATTTCAACATGGCTGTTCTTCTCTCGTGAGTTTCACTCACTATAGGACCCAGACCCAAAATTGGTCATTCGTTAAATGTCCTCATTTCTTCATAGCTTCTCTCATAGAGGTGATTGAATAATATCATACAATCTAGTGTTGATATATAGGAATGTCGTCTTCCTTTGAATAAATATTCTTTTCAAAAGTACCACTGTGCATCTGTTTATCAACAACGATGGCGAAGCCCAAGTTCATAATAAATTGTGGTTTTACCTTTCTATGCGAAATATAACTTTGCCATTCCTTGGCAAAAGAGAATAAACACTGGGGTAAAGTACATACAACATGTCTAAATGACTATCACTTTTCCCCATTGACTTATAGATCACTTTTTCGGCGATAGGCCTGCTACAACAAAATTCGACATCCAGACAGGATGACGGCCATGAATCACACCCCTTGCTAGCGATACTTCCGCTGCATAGCCTTTGACCTTTTCTAGCGACAACCAACATAGTTCGACTTAGAAATGTAAAGATATCCATATATAAGACAGACTCGTCCTACTCATACAAACACTACGTATAAATTCAGGCCATAGATATACTGAAGCAAGAACAATCTATTCCTACCCAGCCAAAGAATAAATCGCAGTAGGCCTAGACTCGTCGCGGAGTCTGATCGAAGATGACGGAACTACTTTCAAGGGAAGTAACTCAAAAATGACTTCTCCTTAAGCACTTAAAAAGGAAATACTTTGATTACAAAATATTTGCGAACATAATAAGTATATAAATGTATTATATTGCAAGATAGTAAAAATTGCCCTTTACACTCTCCCTTACGGATGTCAAACCGCTTCGCGTTCAAACTTTGCGCATGCGTAGACAGCATATATCTAAGTAGAGCTGACCCCGACTTAAGACAGATCAACAGGCATGAATAAACCAAGGGAAGACAACCCCTAAATCAACCTGTCCCAGGGAGTTAATAATCAGTACTCTACCTTAGACCATCAAAAAATACAAAATAGATTTACGTTTTATGAAAGCGTCAAAAAACGACAGCAACATACTACCACACCCTCCGGATAAAAAAAAATGAAACACATTTTTTTTTGAAATACATCAATGAGCAAGTTACAACATGCTCATAACGCATGAATAATGCGCTGATGAATCAAACAATCATAAGACAGTGTCTTAATGACAGGTTCACACGACGCACAATAGAGCGTCTAGTGAGAACAAAAATGACTTCACAAAACAAGAGAAATATTTTCTCCAAAGAAACATATCCGGGATGAACCATCAAAAAAATCTCAGTTGCTGGCGATGCTAACAAAAATCACAATGTACTATAATTACCACTATATATATATAACAAATACATGTGGCGATATTAATTTTTTTTTTACCTTTATTTTATGTCAACTCAACCTTCTCCATTACACCAAAGATGGTAATAGAGAAAGAAAACAATTAATTTACCACCCTAAGGTGACAACAAATATGTTAATATATATTGTAATACCAAAGAGACATAAGTCTAGAAGTTTATCAGAAAAATCTAGGACACAAGACTTAAGTGAACTCATGTGGGCATCTAGACAGTATGTCTGCCATCACATTATCCAAACCACGGATAGCTCGTACCGTGAAATGAAAAGGTTGAAGAGCAATAGCATATCGAGTAGATCTCGAGCTCTTCAAGTTCTTATACTGAATAGCAGTAAGAGCTTTTTGGTCCGTTTCCACAATGAAATGCGCACCAAGAAGGAATCTTTGTAACTTAAGGATTGACCAAACCATAGCCAATAATTCACGGTCTAAAACTGAGTAATTCCTTTCTGCCGTATTCAGCGTCCTAGAGATATACATTACAGAATGCAGAGTTCCTGAATACTCCTGCATTAGTGCCGCTCCAATCCCAGTGGATGAGGCGTCACTACGAAGAACAAAAGTCTTATCTGTAATATGTAGCCTTAAGATAGGTGGGGATGAGAACAAATTCTTAATCTGATCCAATGAAGATTGACATTCTTGAGACCAGCGCACCATGTTAGGAGACCCTTTCTTCAATAGGGTTGAGAGTGGTGCCATGATAGAGGATAGATTCTTAATGAATCTTCCGTAGAATTGTATTAATCCCAAAAGACTACGTACTTGTTTTTTTTTGTTTTAGGTACCGAGATATTTAATATCTTAGAAATGTTTTGGTCCTCTGTCTTCAATAGACCATGACCAACCCGATGACCCAGAAAAAAAATTTAACTAAACCCAACATAGGCTTTAGAGGGTTTTGCAGTCAAATTATGCTCGCGTAGAGTAGATAGTATTTCATTTAAACCCAAATAGTGATCTTTCCAAGTATTACTGAAAAGACAGATGTCGTCTAAGTATGCAATGACATCTGAACGATATGAGAGAATTCGACGCATCATGCGTATGAAAGTAGCTGGGGCGTTCATAAGCCCGAAAGGCATAAAATTCCAATGAAACAAATCCCTAGGTGTTGAGAAAGCAGTCAAAGGTTTGGCGCGTTCAGTTAACGGAACTTGCCAATAGCCTTTCGACAAGTCAAGTTTAGTAAAGAATCGAGAGTTAGAAAGTCGAGTAAGTAGCTCTTCTAGTAAAGGCATAGGTTCAGCATAGAACTTCGTAACTTGGTTCAGTTTGCGAAAATCTACGCAAAGGCGTATGTTATTGTCTTTCTTTCGAACAATAACCATGGACGAAGAGTATGCTGAAGTGGATGGTTCAATTATTTTCAATTGTATCATTTCATCCAACTCGTTCTCGACTTGTGCTTGAAAATGAATAGGAATAGGGTAAGGTCTTACTCTGATTGGATTATGATCAGTAAGTATAATGTCATGCTGAATGACATTTGTGTGTCCAGGAATGTCGGTAAGGACATCCTGAAATGTTTGTAGCGTAGAAGATACTTGTCGCTGTTCTTCAAAAGACAAATTAGAAGAAACAGTAACGTTTCTCCATGATTCCGTAGAGGTAAGTGGAATCACAGGAAGAGGTAGATTAACATCCGAAAAAGTAGTTTCCTCATCCCGTATAACTGACAGGGATGAAATATGACCTTGTTGCACTGGAGAATCGTCCGTCACCTGGAAAATAGGCCGCAAATAGTCTGGACGTTCATCAGTATTCTGATTCGGATCACTGTTTTTAGCAAGAAGAAAGAATTTCTTTAAAGACGGATCTTCTTCCTGTAATTTCACAAAAGAGTCATGCGAAATCACCAAGTGATCCTCTTGGCTATTTACTTCCTTAACTTCAGTAGATGAAGTTTGAGGAATAAGGGCTTGTGCTCTTGTTATCACAGCATTGGCTGTTTGGATATTCCGTTCTTCCCAGAAAGCAATTTGCTGCGGGGTGCATTCCTTATCCCCGTGAATACGACCAATGATAAGATCCGCAATAGGATTAGGTAAAAGACACGCGTAGACATCTCCCGTAAAGAAGGGAGTAGCAATGTGAATAATAGCAGTCGAGTATTTTTCTACTGTGCCACCAACTGTTACACATATAGCTACTTTTCCCGTGGCACAGCGATGATCTATGAGAGATTGCTTAACCCCAATAGTAGTGCACCCAGAATCGAAAAGCACTGAGACTGGCTTACTATCTACAAGACCTTTATGCAAGATAAGCGATCTTCTCCCGTCACGCGCCACTGCAGCAGGAAGAGCGGGAAGAGGGTGACCACAACTTAAAGTCGTTACCGTGGTCGGTTCAAATAATGTAGTGCATTTGGGGCACTGAAATGCTCTTCCAAAGTCAAAAGCAGAGCAAGTGACAGCATTAGAGTTTTTATTATCATTCACTTGATTGCTGGCACCATGAGATTCTTGTTGTACAGAGTTTCCCTGGTGACAAGATACATGTTTGTTATATTTAGATTTACCACGATTATTATTATTCCCTCTGAAATTGTCATAGTTTGATCTACACTGACCACTGTTCTGGTTCGAATCCCAGTTTCCACAATCGCTATTGTCATTTTCCCATTGATTATTGTGTCTACCTGTTTGGTTTCGATGTCCCCGTGAGGAATAGCCTTGATAGTGTCTATTGTGACTACCTCTCCGAAAGTTTCCATAACTATAGGACCCGAAATAACGAGGACTATCAGATCGCCTCCAGTTCTTTGTAGAAGACCCATTATGTGATGTGTTACTCTGATTATGATCATAACCACGATTGCTCTTTTTATTAAAATTGTGTTGGGCACCTTGGTATTTATGCATAAAGCTAGGGCCATATGGTGCTGCAGAAGCAACCGGCAACTCTTCCTTCACCTTGCTAACAGTAGCATTGGGATGTGCAGTTACGTCCTGGCAACAATATTCTTCCATTTCTTTTATGTTCTTAGGTTTACGCTCATGAAGGAAAGCAAGGAAAGACTCATTGACAGATGACATAACTTTATCTCGAAGTAGCAAGTCCATAAGGGCTTCATATGTTTTTTCTGTTTTAGACAGCTCAATCCAACGTGTGAATGTAAGACGTATCTTCGTAATAAAGTCAGAGAACTCTACTCCAGTTTCTGGAAGCATTGTCTTAAAACGAAGACGATAATCTTCTTCTTTTAATTGATATCTTTTAAGTAATGTCGCCCTGACAACATCATAGTTAGTTCTGTCAGGTTCCTCTACTGCCATTACAGTACTTAATGGTTCACCTGCAAGTAACTCCATCAATTGTCCGACATATTGTTCCTTATCTACCTTATGCGTTACGCATGTTAATTGGAACCTATCCAGGTAAAAAGTTATATCGTCCTTCAGAGGATTAAAAGGAGGTAGTTTGACTTTATAAGAACTCTCCTTTATCTTACCCGAAGTCGCTTGAGGAACACTCATATTCATCAACTTTAATTTCTCTATCTCCAAAGCTAATAGTTTTTCCTGATGTTCAATATTTGCTTTTCTTTCTTCAGCAGCAGCTTGAAGTTTCCTTTCTTCAGCAGCAGCTTCTCGATCTAATCTTTTATTCTCAGCTTCAAGTTTCCTCTCTTCAGCAGCAGCTTGAAGTTTCCTCTCTTCTGCTTGAAGTTTCCTCTCTTCAGCAGCAGCTTGAAGTTTCCTCTCTTCTGCTTGAAGTTTCCTCTCTTCAGCTTGCAATTTCAATCTTAAATTCTCAGCATCCATTTTCTTTTGTTCCGCTTCTTTTTCTAATTTCAGCCTCTTTTCTTCTGACTTCAATGCCTTAGCATATTCAGTCGTTGCGAATTCCTCCAATTTCTCACCAGTTTTATCCAAGGGTTTCCCTTGTTAAATAAAGTATTGTAATGTAGACATTCTGTCTAATAACAGCGAATCTAAGGAAAAATATCACAAAACAAGTGATGATAACTGCGAATAATCAACAAAAACAAATGACACCACAATGTATAAACATAAGTGTGTATAAAAATTAATGAAAGGAAGAAGAGGCAAACAAATACCAACAAAACAACTGAAAACTAAAGAATAGAAAAAAATTTCCAAAAACAACAATAACTACACTTCGCCACAACTAAATGAAAATAGCACCAAATGTCGCTTGCAAATTCCGCTAGGGGAAATTTGCCAAGTCCCTACAGAACACTGCTATAGGACCTCTATCACGTGGTATATCCTTATAACAGACTCCGCCCAACCGAATACCCGCTGAAACAAACACACCAAAGAACATGTAACATAAAGTAGCATTAATTAATAAAGTGTGTTGCAAGAAGGCTCAGTTAAACACAATATAATGGTACGAAGTTTCTGAAAAAGAAATCGCCACATATCTTCAATATAATCCTGGCCTTAGTAAACAATGTTGTACATAGTAAAACAGCAATAATATGACGTTCCACCGTTGAAAGTTTCAGTGATGAGACTTGTCAACAAACAGCTGAACTTGCATGTAAACACTAGACGTGATCGTTCACAATGTAGGTCATAACCTAGTTTCAGACTGTTGAAGTGTTGCTGTTATGTGCTAAACAGGATAACTCGTTTTGTCCAGTTTCCAATGTGTAATTTCACATGAATGATGTTATCATACGATAATGTCCTTTATCAGTCCACTGCGTAGTTTAGACCCACAGATCTGGCCTACCACATATGTTACCGGTTAGTTTATATGACCACCAGGAATGTAACAATCTCTTTTCTGTGTACTGTTGTGGAATGAATGTGTTGATGCTCTCCTACACTGTTGAAGGCTGTACGGTCTACTTCAACGTTCCTGCACGGTGTTACTGTTTGTTTCTGTGCTTGTGTAGTCAGTCCAACCTGGGCCAAACAGCACGGTTGTGCCTGAATAGCTCACCAGGCGTTGAGGCGCCAACAGCGTGTCATGTTGACATACATTCATCAGACATCTTCAAATGTGAGGTACTCGATATTTGTGTAGGTTGAATGGTGATGTTGGTGTGTAGAAATCGCGAATGTGTTTAGGCTCTTTAACATGTAAACAAGGCACCCACTCACTCACATGCAGTAGTCAGTAATGTTGGAACTGCTGGATCTTTTCAACCATTTATTGACGAGAGACTACGGCATTAACAGGTACAGTCACAATGGACGAGAATCAATGACACCTTATGAATTGGTAATGACTGGCAAAACATCTAACATTCCTAAGCTTGAATCACTCATCTATTAGGACGTTATTGACAATGGCCTGTCCTTTAACAATAGTTCAATACTGCAGCTTCCGTACCATTGACTTATCGCGTCAAGTATGGTACACAACTCCGCCGTACAGAAGGCGAGTTCACCCTTTCATCATAATAATCATAATAATGTTGCAATACAGCTGGCATAACATGCCAGATACATCTTCCTCTGCTCAAAGATATCGGCCGAAATATCGGGCCTTTATAGTAATGTCAAACAACTGTGTATTCTGCTTAGGCAGGCATAAACATCCATACTGAAATATACAGCCAACATGCGGGTTTCATAAATATCTATATTCACTGGGCTTCTTCATCACTGTTAGACAAAATAGTCTAAGTTGGCTCCATCGAGCACAAATAATAATGGACTTCTGTATCACAAAGGACCGTGAGCTCCACTCACCGGTTGCCACAAAACGTTCTGCTAATTATGCATAGTAATTATGTTCTTTTACCTTTGACAGAATCCTAGAAATACACAGATAACACAACTGTCGTCATTCCCGACGAACAGAATAACTCTGGGAAAGAATAACCAACATCACAGTCTTACAACAGACTAACTTTCCCCAGATAAAGAAGAGAGATACCACGGACGACCAATCCGGACATAAACCAGATCAACTCTCCCTTACGGAAGTCAAACCGCTTCGCGCTCAAACTTTGCGCATGCATAGACAGCATAGATCTAAGTAGAGCTGACCTCCGACTTAAGACAGATCAACAGGCATGAATAAACCAAGGGAAGACAACCCCCTAAATCAACCTGTCCCAGGGAGTTAATAATCAGTACTCTACCTTAGACCATCAAAAAATATAATATAGATTTACGTTTTATGAAACCGTCAAAAAACGACAGCAACAGTATTTAAGATCTATTTTGGTCCCTTCTGAATAGAATTAGAACAGGTGGCAACTCAGTGAGAGATAAGGTAAAGAAAAAGACTTCACGAGTTAAATGGTGAAAATAGAGTCTGTCCCTGGATTTGGGAAGGTACTCTAGTCCAGCCTATCTCTACAATAGCAATTTGTGGATCGGACAGTATACTTTTCTAGATATATTAATATATATCAACCACTCCCATACACACACACAGATAAATGACGACAATTAGACTCACAAACGTGAAACTATCTTAATGGAGTAGGGACATTTGGGACGAGATGACCAACACAGTTAATACAGTTTATGTAAATTTTATTTACCATAAATAAAATTAAAAAAAACTTCACGACATGTAGTATCCAAATATAAGACAATATAAAAATAGTCAAAGGTTACAGAATTTATAAAGATAATTAAACCCAATACGTGCTATCCCTTCCCTCTGTCGAGACAAGATCCCACAAGAAGAAGTTAATTAACCCCCAAAAAGTCAGAAGATATACGCTATGGTCTAGACTTTGACTATACTGCAAAGAACAGAGTTTCTAAGTTAATCTATTCTGAAATGGACAGTATTCGCAGAATCTAATAAGAAATAAACAAAGTGAGTATATGGATTATACAATGTAAAAGAATTATTCATTCATTCTTCCTCTCTTCTCAGACAACCGTGGCCACGTTCATTCGTTCTTACCTAATTTGTGGATCAACCAACGTCTGGAACTTAGTTTCTTGGGTCACATAGTGTTGAGACTACTTCATGGTGTGATTTTTATGCGGCAACTTATTATTAACACCGGATTTTTGTCAAACCATGTCGTACTTCAACTGAATGCAAGAGATACATGAAAGCGGTCGCTGTGAGATGAGTATCTAGCTATGACGTAAAGGAGCAGAGTTGGATGTGACGCCATAGCGTCAAGCTGTGTGTCTATATGGCTTGTGTTTCAGCCAGTGTACAGTATTATGTATTCAACAAATATTCAGAAGATGATGGTAAGCAAAGTAGGTTTTAAAGGATAGGCATAAGACAATGCCAGGATTGTAAATGAAGTTAATGCGGGACGATAATTCCCATGAGAAAGAAATGTGTTAGAATAAAATTATATGAGTAAATATAATTGAACATTCGTTATACCGGGACGTCCCATTCCCCGAAGTCAATGGATTATTAAACATGAATATTGGTTATACCGGGACGCCACATTCCCCGAAGTCAAAGGATTAAAATAAGTGAATGTTTGTTATACCCGGATGCCACATTCCCAGAAGTCAATGGATTGATATAAATATGATGTGTGAATAGTTGATGTACCGGGACGTCTAATTCCCCGATGTTAATGGGAAAATTTAGTTGAACTTTTGTTATGCCGGGACGCTAAATACCCCGATGAAAAATGCAAATAATGAATGATATTATAAAGGTATAGACAATGGAAAAGTTGAATGACACTGTAAGAAAGTCGAACCAAGATAAAGCAAGACTGTAAAACAGAGAGGGAGCATACATGTCATATTTGTAATTGTGACTTTGTGAATTTGTACTTACTGGTTATTAAACTGTTGCCAAATCGTCTAAACCAAGAAGTTTCTCCAATCAATCCAGGTTCGTTTAAACAGTTGTTAACCTTATTCAGTATTTGAAGTTTGGACAGGAAAAGGTTTAGCTACGAAGGGTGGTTTCCATAATATTCAACAATAGAAACCAAATCAAGATAAATGAACTTTCACATCTTTTATAACACCAATGTACCCTAGACAACGAAAGAATTCGGGCAAATTTTCTATCCCTTAACACACAGCAAATCCAGTGTTATTTTGGCAAAATAAACTCCAGCTCCTCAAAGACTGATTAAAATCCTCTTCATCGGGAAACATTTACTTTGTTTCTGGTATTAAGATTTCTGTTTATGTCACATTAATTAGTCCAGGTAAGAAAATTAACAGTTCTCACAGTGTCATTAGCTTGAGATTCCAATACATAAAGGAGTATCGGGTGTTTAACTTCTCTCAGTATAAAAAATTCCTTGTCACACCACAAATGGTCGATAGTCGGGAAATGTCAAATGTTTGATTACGTCGCCACAACGAGCTGAATGTATATGAAAGTTGGGAAAACAAAATCTGGATAGCTGTAGTCCAGTTATAATTTATTATTAATATTCTTTGGGTTGGTACTCTGTCTCCTTTCTGGGTGTAAACAAGAGGCCAGACAGGTTCACCTTGAAGACCCAATATTTATATCACAAGGTTCTTTTGTACTGTTGGACTTAGGTCCGTTTTTCTCGGATTCGACCGCTGGTAGATTTTGGGTTTGACCTAGTACTGTGTATAGGAAGAAAAACACAACCATATAATCACAATAACCACTACACCACGATTCCATTCTAAACTTAACCCGCGCAGAATTATAATTTATTATACACTCGGTTATTTAACTTTAATTAGAAACTACAAGCGTAGAGCTTATCTTATCGGTTAAAAACCCCGTGAAATAAATTCTAGTCATTTACAAAATTAATCATCATGAATTCGAAATAAATATATATTTTGTTAGTACTCAAAATGAATAGTGCATTTACTAGTCAATAAAAATATCCCTTACTGATTAAATAGCAATTAATTAAATCGACACTACAGCTGGAACAATTTAGCTATAAATCATTTTAAGTCTGCTAGGCAATTAGCACAAAAATCCTAGTGACGGACTTAACCAGTAAATCACTCTACTCAGAAAATCTTAGTGAAAAAAACTGATGGACTTAACAATTAAATCACTCAAACATATAGTATAATATTTACCGCAAACACAGAAATTAGAACAACTCCAATCGACAATACTAAGAACAATGGTCTAGAAATCGAAGCTAGCTGTTCTGACAAATCTGTAGGTACTGAATAAACTGAGTTTAAAGGATACGGTATAATATGTATTTGTCATAAGAGGTTTTGATGTTAATAAAATATAAGCTATCCTGGACAAATAGGTGTATCAGAGGATACCAGATAAGAGACTGGTCTTATAAGTAATACCCCCTTCTCTGAAAAGAGCAAGGGTGTATAGACAACAAGGTGGGGTCAAGCTATGTAAGTTTTCAGAGAAGATGATGATGATGTACTCTGAGTCCCTAACTGCTACCTCTTAAGATCCCAACTTGCGTAATGATTAACTGTATTGTGTTATTGTTATGTGGTTGGGCAAGTGTCTAGCGTAATGTATTTAATTTAACAGAATTAATTCCAAAACAGAACTTTAACTTTAATAAAACTATTAAGCAAGACTGTATGAAATATATATATATATATATATATATATATATATATATATATATATATATATATATATATATATATATATATATATATATATATATATATATATACATACACACAATTTAATTATCCTGAACCTCAATCTTTTCAGGTCAGGAATACTCAAAAGCAATGAAATATATTTACAGATAAAAATCAATATATTTAGAAAACTGTTCCATTAGTGAAGTGTTCATTGAATGAAGTACACAAAAGTTTCTGTTCCGATGCTTGAGCACGTCTGTTTTTATTATACTGTAGTGTCTATGGAATATTTCTATGGGCTTATCTAGTCATCATTTAACAGGGCTTGTAATTCTTGTCTGGGTAAATGGTTTTTGGATGCACTGACACTGGCCTTTATAAAGGACTTATCTTTATATTTCTGGTGCTGAAGTTCACATATTCATTCAGGACCACAACCTTATTATCTCCTGTCTGAGAAGATGGGGTCTGGCTCCATGTTTATTGGGAGCTCGGGTCACCCACACAATTCTTCTTTAGTGATTACGGCCACGAGGCAATTTCGTGATATAACCTGGAATAAAAGGACAACCACATTCTATGTAGAAGTCTGCATCAATTCACCCACCTAAAAACAACATCACGTCTTACCCTGTCTATCAGCCATTGTGCTAACAAGATGCACAAGACCCATGATTTCTTCATCTACAGTCCCTTCAAAATGATCACTCTTCCTCGGTAGTATTTACATGCTAGTGTAAATAGTCCATGCTTGGCTTCCGTACGATAATCAGGTTAAGTACAACATAGTATGTGACCTATTGATGACTTCATTCTAACTTTTCCTGTCTGTTTATCACAGGATCTTGGAACAGTGGGTCACTCCAGAGGTACTCCTTTAAATCGCCAATAACACTTACTGTCGTAATTGGTTACCAATTTTACAAGCCTATACACATTTTTTCATTTCGAACATGTATGCAGGACTACACACATTCCTAAATAGGTCAGTCTGACCCAACACATCCCGTCGGCAGTTTCACTTTCGAATGAATATGGAACACATAGGCTGGTCATTACAAATGTTAAATATTTAACAAAATAGGTAAATAAAATTATCTTTCTTACCCTCAAGTCAATATATCCTCACACACAACAAGCTGAAACCGGCCTTCTAAGTAAACTTAGAACTGCGTTGTTAGTACAGAAGGCGTAGACTTGGTCTATCAATCTGTCCACATCTGTCAGCTCGGGTAAGTTTTTTTTAATTTAATGGCCCCGATCGAACCAACTAGTTGCTATTTATAGAATCCCATCCGACCAATGAGAGAGAAATCAAAAGTTAATTTTTGAAACCGTATCTTATGCGGTTCTAAGCGTGCTTGTATAATCTGCCTAATTTTAATAATTTTATATTAGGGTTATTAATGGACCGATTTTAATGATCAAAAGTTATAATTACACGGCCAATTATTCCCTATCGTTCTATATAGATATTCCTTAGTTATTTCTTTGCATTTTAATCTGGGTAATTTTTAAGTAATTAAATTGGGCCTTACCCTGATGTGAAAATATCACTAAAATAAATTTTTCTACTACAACAAAATTTTATCATGCGGGAATATTTATACTTATGTGTTAAGCAATATTAGCGCTATAATTTGAGACCTTTCCTTCTGTTTAACTATCTTTAGTTGTTAAGAAATAAAATATCTTCGTTCGGTCAAAAAATCAAAATAGGCCTTGTTACTCAGTTAAAAGGTTTCTTTATCCATACAAAAAAAGCACTCTGATTGGTTGTTAAATTTGTACTATGCTCGTAGATAAATTTTTGGGTGGGCGTTAACTTTTGACTTCTTTTCCTAGAAAAATTCAAATACACTAGATAACTTTTAGGCGGTAAATTTGACTGGGGTCTTATTCTACGTTCAAATACTATAATTATTTTTAGATACAAATATTATAACTAGATTTTGTGCGGGGAATTTGAGCTTTGTTTCATACAGAGACAAATTTTACAACAATATTAAATTAATAGAAAATCGACGGTACTCGTTACATGTAACACCTTCGGGAATTTCTTCGCTCAAATTCTGAATGAAAGGAAACATTGACACTATTGCCGCTTGCAGCCTCTAGCAACGAGCGAACGGTCTTTTGATCTGGCGATGCTCACCGTATCTAATTACGTTCCTAACAAACGGAGGTAGGGAGATAACCGTGATTATCTGCCCTTGGTTTCAGATTAATTCCCCCTGAACAATTACTAACAAAAGTACGTCCTATAGACTAAACGCTCTAAATTTTTCTTCATAAGCTTATCTCCCCCTAAGCCAAAAGTACGACTTTTTCAATAGTCGCCCCTTTTCTCTAAAAATCGACCACCCCGTCCCCTCTCTATGCGTTCCGTCTATCTGTAAGACAGTAGAGAAAGAAAAAAATAGGCGTGGCAAAAATTAAGAAAGAGACAGATAACTAAGTGTAGGAGGGTTTTACGTTAACCGAACGTGCATAACTAATAAAGGAGAAGGTGGAAGAAAATGTAGATATATGAAATCTATTTTCATAATATCATGTCACAGTACGTCCTGGCTTGAAGATGTGAAACCCTTTCATGTCTACTTTATGGAAATAGGTTACCTATATCAGTAACTTCCGGGTGACTGTTTTCTTCACTCTCTTCTTCCTAGTCCTTTGTTGTCCAATTCCTACTCATGAAATCTGCTCCAACGTTTTCTTTCTCTGGAATGTCTTCTGTGTGCGTTTGATAGAGTGTCGCCGAGTTTGACATCGTTGAAAGATTCCGTGTGTTTGCAGTGGAAATTATCTGCAACTGTCGTCATATTCGTCAGTTATGGCGACCGCCAGGAGATGTTCGGAGGACGGCATTGGTCTTTCCAAGTATTTCTTTAACAGATTTACATGGTAGACCTTCTCCTTTCCTTTAATAGAGATCTGGTAGCCCTTGAGATCTTTTTCAGGACGGTAAACGGCCCTTGCCATCCAATACATAGTTTGTTGTCCCGGTTGGGAGTAGCACCAAAACTTTCTCTCCTGGTTGTTGTTCTCTCTCTTTCGCTGCTTTCCTGTATCAGTTTGCGTGCTTTGCGCGTGCTCGCTTAAGATTGGTCGTTGCTAGATCCCATCCTAGCTGTAACCTTTCCTTTAACATATTTACTGGCTGAGACGACTGTCTCCTCAGCCCTCTGGTCTTTAAGGGACCATAGTAAGGCTTCTAGCGGCCCCTTAATAGGTCTGCCGAATAAAAGAGTAGCTGGGGGAAAACCCGTAGAGGCCGGGGGGACTTCCCTGTAGGCGAATAAGGCTGCAGGAATGAAAAGGTCCCAATCTTCCGGTTTCTCTTGTCCCATCTTACGCAACATCGTGGTAAGGCTGCCGTTGAAACGTTCCACGAGCCCATTTCAGGCCGGATGGTACGGGCTTGTGTGGATGTGCTTGGCCCTCAAGATCTTAAAGATCTCCTCCATTAACAGGCTACGGAATTGGGATCCGTTTTCCGTCAAAACTTGTTGAGGGAATCCCAACCGTGTAAAAATCTGCACAAGGGCTTCTGCGACATACTTGGAATCAGTGCATGTTAGCGGTATAGCTTCAGCCCACATAGTGCATGTGTCGACAAAGGTCAGGATAAACCTGTTCCTTCTTTTAGTCCTTTCCAGGGGTCCTATAATGTCGACAGCAACTCGTTCAAATAGTGTCCCCACATTTGGCATTTCACCCATGGGAACTGGGGGTCACCACTGCTTGGGTGCCACCCGTTGGCACTTGGCGCAGGATTTAACGTACCTGATAATATCAGAGTTTATTCCTGGCCACCAATAGTGAGTCGATATTCGCTGATTTGTGGCGTTATGTCCCATATGTCCACTAAAGGGAAGAGAGTTCCCCATTTCTATGATTTGGCTTCTGTACTGTTTCGATACTAGGAGCTGATTAATACCTTGTTCAGGCTTGCCCGTTCTGCGATAAAGTACGCCATCCTTAGAACACATGTCCCCGTGGTGTCTAGGGTCCTTAGCCATGGGCAGTTTCCTAAAGCAGGTCTCCATGGTAGGGTCCTTTTGTTGCGCCTCTTTAAGTTCATTGGGTAACAAATTTGGCGCAGGCTCCCGTTCCTTCTTGGTTTGCCCTCTTGTGGTTACTGTTGCTACAATTGGCTCTTCCGTTTTTCCAATAAACACATATCTACAGCCAAGTATGACCGGGTAGATCGGGTCATCCATAACAGCCGCTTTGATCACACCTTTGACAAAATCAGAGTGTATCTCCACCAATGCAATGGGAAGCGTTGTTGGTGCATGACTCTTAAAAACTCCACAAAGTTTAACGATTTCTTCTGTCTCTTGACCGGATTTGACCTGGTGCTTGGCAACATAGCAATCAAAAGAAATCCCCGTGTCAAAAAGACAATAAGTTGAAGTCCCGTTCAAAATAACAGTACCTCGCGTAGAGGGTCTCTCTCCCTCAGGTTGAGAATCACTGGCAATAATTCTTTCTTCCTAGTCTGTTTGCAAGCATCCGGTGCGTTTAGGCTCGGTGTGCTTGCTCTGATCAGTTGTCCCGTGCGCAGGGGTTTTCCCTTTGTCACCTTGTCCTTTCTGACCGGGCTGCCATGTAGGACGGTTTGGTTGATCAATCTGTTTGTTGTTGGTGGGGTACTTGTTTTTGTAGAACTTAGATTTTTCAGGAGGGGGATTCTGGGGTCCAGTTTCTCCTTGGTTATGCTGCTGAACAGAATGGGAAAATTGCTCTAGATTATTCTTTCGAAAAGGCTCTTCTGTCGGTTTACGTTTTGTGGTCGGCAGTTCAGCCAGCGCATTATGATATCGCTCAGACTTTTCCAAAATGTCTTCCAGCTTTTCTGCGCCTTGTTCAGCCAGAAATCTACGGGTGTCACTTGACAATGTGTTCTTTATTTGTTCGGTTACGACGAACTCCTCCAGTCCTTCATGGGTAGAGGCAAGCTGCGAGAGCTCCAGGCACTTTGTCAAGTATCCATTTAGACGAGAAGAAAACTGCTGAAAAGTTTCAGAGCTCTCCTTATTGCTATTACGGAACAGTTGCAAAATTTTACAAGCGTTCATTTCAAACCGCTCAAGTAAAGCCTTCTTCAACACGTCGTAATTGTCTTGTTGGCTGCTTTCCAGTTGTGCATACGCATCATATGCCGAACCTTTTAAATCCTGTGAAAGCTTCAAACACCAACGCGACCTCTCTAAACCGTACAGAGTTGCCATTTTCTCAAATGTTTCTAGATAGCAGTCAATTTTCTCATTAGGGCATGGGAAGGACTCTAGGCCAAAAGACAAAGCTGCTAATTGAGGAGATGGAGTGATGGAAAGATCAGTTAGCTGTCATTGAGGTAGAGAGTCTCCATTACTGGTGGAGGTAGAGGCAGCTCCACGGCTTTGGACCTCTATAGCTTTAAGAGCCAATTCATGCTGTCTCTTCTTCTCTCTTTCCTCATGCTGTCTCTCCTTCTCTCTTTCTTCATTCTGTATCTCCTTCTCTTTCCTCATGTTGCCTTTCCTTCTCTCTTTCGTTTGCCCTGCGAGCTTCCATTTCTGCCTTAATTTTCTTCTGCTCCAATTGACGCTCTTCCGCTTCTGTCTTCTCCGCATCATATCTGTCAAGTTCTTCGTAAACAAACGCCTTGGCTTCATCTCCTTGTAATCCTTTCTCTCTTGCTTCTTCTCTTAGCATTTGCCTACGTTTTGCACGCTCAGCATTGCAAATAACTGACTGTGACTTACCCGAGAAAGAAGTAAGAAAAATGATACACTGGTTCCCTACCAATTACGAGAAGAATACAACAAAATATGATTCTGTTATCTAACTGGGATACCTCCTCCTTATACTTAGTTATCTAACTATCGCTGCTATTATCTGGCAATTAAGGCTCCTAATGCAGACGACTACGCCAAATAAATGGTAGTTCAGACTAATCAACTGACTAAAAAAAAACTAAGTTACTACAGTGAAAACAAAACAAAAAATTTGTTCAAACATTTTTAAAAATTTTTAAGGAGAAAACAGAAATCCCCTCAATTGTAAGTCCACCTACAAGTTCACCCCTGAAGTCACTTAGTGTAAGGGAGGCTATTAACTGGATGATATAGTCCGAACGCGCTCCTTAGCTTAGCTCAATACACCTCTGCTTCGAAAAAACCCTGTAATTGTTACACAATCACACGCTACCAGCGGCCTTATATTACAAAATCAATACATAACATAACTCCGACAAAGACCACTCCGTAAAACTAATTGTATATACTCTAACAATGCTGTGGAAAAAACAATTTGATATATTTGTGTGGTCAGCAAGCCAATAAACAGATCGTTTGCCAAGGGGATAATTATTATTAAAGTTATTAAAACTCACGAGACGACCACACTCTTTCTCTATCCAGACAATGAAAGATTCTATCAGATTTAAGTAAATATCTAAATACAGATTAGATCCAAGTTTGGAAACAAAGTCAATCTGACGTACTAGAAAAGACAAATCTAAGGAATTCGCACCATTTCCGTGGTACTAATTCGAGATCTAACTCAAATTCCCGGAAAACGAGCTCGCATTCTGTCGTACATGCTCAGGATTAGAGTTCAATTCCTGGAAAACGAGCGTCCATTTCTAGTCCAGCCTATCTCTACAACAGCAATTTGTGGATCGGACAGTATACTTTTCTAGATATATTAATATATATCAACCACTCACATACACACACACACAGAGAGATAAGTGGCGACAATTAGACGCACAAACGGGAAACTATCTTAATGAAGTAGGGATATTTGGGACGAGCTGACCAACACAGTTAATACAGTTTATGTAAATTTTATTTACCATAAAGAAAATTTTTTAAAAACTTCACGACATGTAGTATCCAAATATCAGACAATATACAAATAATCAAAGGTCACAGAATTTATAAAGTGAATTAAACCCAATACGTGCTATCCCTTCCCTCTGTCGAGGCAAGATCCCACAAAAAGAAGTTAATTATCCCCCAAAAGGTCAAACAGATTTACGCTTTGGTCTAGACTTTGACTATTCTGCAAAGAACAGAGTTTCTAAGTAAATCTATTCTAAAATGGACAGTATTAGCAAAATCTAATAAGAAATAAACAAAGTGAGTATATGGATTATGTTACGGGCTTCGGGACCCCAGTATGTTCTGGGTGCTTCGATGACTTCTAGTATTTTAGGATTACCAAGTTATTATATGCGTATTCAGTTTATAGAGTCAAAGTCCCTCTGGTTCTTATCACTTTTGTAGGATTCCGTAATACTGTTCGTTGGTATCGATAATGTCTGCTTAACCCTTGTGATACATTATGTGCTGAACATGTTTCATATTAAATTTTTGACCCTTGGCTGACCTGTATTAGTCTCTTGTCTTATTGATTATATTGGCAGTGTGAGATGCATCGTGTTAAGACATTAATCATCACTGGTCATGATCAGTTGAATATTAACAGCATTTAACTCAACTCCGGATACGATAGTTGATAAGACCGTGATTTTGACGACTCAAAATATTTAATTAGTAATTTCATACCATGAGCAGACACCAACTACATGGGAACAAAAGTCACATCACATTCATGTACGATCTGTAAGAGTTCTCATTATTTCATAAACACATGTTCACAATCTCTATCTAGAGTTCTGGTTCAAGGTCAGTTCCTTTTAACGGCCAATGTCCTTTGGCATAAATTCAGAGGCTAACTAGACTTACTCCCGCCGCTAGTTTATACAATAGCCTTTTGCACTAGACTTAACTATTCTGCTAGTTCTGCAATACACTTATTATGCTAGGCTTACGTCTACTGCTAGTCGTCTAATATCCGTTACACTAGGCTTACGCTTGCCGCTAGCTGTACAATATCCATCTATACTAGTCTTACACTATTGCTAGTACCGTAATGTTCCTTTGGCATACCACGCCAGGCTAATCTGCCATAATTATGCAAACTGCGTTATTCATACGACGACTTACGTTTGGTTCAAGAAATACACTGCTCAATTGGCTTCCCAGCCACACAATTAAAAAACACTTTCCAAGTGGTTATACCACACACTATAAGTGGCAATGGCCACACTTCTGAAACACACTGCCGTACGGGTCAAAACCCACAAGTCGAATGACGTTATAAAGACATACGCGTCATGCATAGTGATATGCATACTACGTCGTTAATATATATTCAATTGCAATGTTCCATGGTGCAGCAATCCGAGTTGGCCAAACTCAAATGCTTGCACACATGCAACAATCATCGACATCAGTCGCGGAGATATAATCATTTGAGGAATGCGCTATGCTGCAGACATGAAGCAATCCTCAACAGATTATACAATGTAAAAGAATTATTCATTCATTCTTCCACTCTTCTCAGACAACCGTGGCCACGTTCATTCGTTCTTACCTAATTTGTGGATCAACCAACGTCTGGAACTTTGTTTCATGGGTCACACAGCAAATCCAGTGTTATTTTGGCAAAATAAACTACAGCTCCTCAAAGACTGATTAAAATCTTCTTCTTCAGGAAACGTTTACTTTGTTACTGGTATTAAGATTTCTGTTTATGTCACATTAATTAGTCCAGGTAAGAAAATTAACAGTGCTCACAGTGTCATTAGCTTGAGATTCCAATACATAAAGGAGCGTCCGGTATTTAACTTCTCTCAGTATAAAAAATTCCTTCTCACACCACAAATGGTCAAGAGTCTAGAAATGTCAAATATTTGATTACGTCGCCACAACGGGCTGAATGTATATGAAAGTTGGGAAAACGAAATCTGGATAGTTATAGTCCAGTTACAATTTATTATTAATATTCTTTGGGTTGGTGGTCTGTCTCCTTTCTGGGTGTAAACAAGAGGCCAGACAGGTAAACCTTGAAGACCCAATATTTATATCATAAGGTTCTTTGTACTGTTGAACTTAGGTCCGTTTTTCTCGGATTCGACCGCTGGTAGATTTTGGGTTTGACCCAGTACTGTGTATAGGAAGTAAAACAACCATATAATCACAATAACCACTACACCATGATTCTATCCTAAACTTAACCCGCGCACAATTATAATTTATTATAATGAAAAATAAATAAACAAAACAAAAAAATAAATAAATAAATAAATTAAAAAAAAAAATTAATAAATTAATAAAATAAAATAATAATAATAATAATGAATAAATTTTTTTTAAAATAAATAAATAAATAAAAACAATAAAAATAAATAAATAAATAAAAATATTAAAAATATATAGAGTTAGGGAAAAGCGATTTAAAAAAAAATAAAAGTAAATAAAAGGGCGTGATCGCATCAAAGTAGACAGTCAAAATACAACCGGGACTCGATAGAGAAAGGCGTCTCAGTCAAAAGAATGTTGGGTATTCAAACCGTGTGGTTTGAGGCAACCCATGAAATGGATGACGCGTTGTTCCTGGCGAAACCGACTGTTGGCGTCCGAGGAACAGGATCTGAAGGCTGTCACCTGGATGTCAGTGGCACCATGGTGGTCAGGGCCAATGAAGTGGATGGCCACAGGTGTGGATTTAAACTGAGAGATGTCGTAATGGTGTCTCCAGAATCGGTCGCCCAGTCGTGTGCCTGTTTGGCCGATGTAAGTAATGGTGCAACGTTTGCATATAGTAGCATAAATGACGTTGCGTGACTCACATGTGAAGCCATGGGTGTTGGTGAACTTGGCGTTAGGGAACGAGACTGAACGTGTTTCGATTACATACTGACATGTCTTACATCGTGTTCGGTTACATGGCTTGGTCCCAAAGTGGCCATCGTTGACGGTTTTCAAACGGCTGTGGACTAGGAGGTTGCTCAAATTTTTTATCCCGTCTATATGCTAGCAAGGGTGGCTCACTAAACACTTCCCGCGCCGCTGGGTCAGCTTGGAGGAGAGGTAGGTGGCGATACAGGATTCTTTTGAAAGCAGTGCTGTGAGGGTGATAGGTCATTATTAACTTGACTCTATCAGAGGAGGTTTTTTGGCAGGGTTTGATGGCCTCTAGACGGGAGATAGGGAGAACACGCTCTAAGGCAGAGGTAAGAACATCTTCTGGATACTGTCTGTTACGGAAGAAGTCCAACATTTCTTGTGCTCGGCATAGAAAGTTGTCATCATCTTGGCATAACCGGCGGAGGCGGAGAAGTTGTGAGAAAGGCAAGGAGTCACGACAAGCCGGAGGATGAGAGGAAGTATAAAGGAGGTAACTGTGTGCATCGGTGGGTTTGTAGTACACCGACGTGGTGAGTGGGGGGGGGGGGAGTGATGGTGACAACAATGTCAAGGAATTTAACAGAGTCAGTGGAGATGTGAGAAGTGAATTGGATCGCAGGGTGGAAGTTGTTAATGAAGTTAATGAACCTAGATAGGTCAACCTCTGGCATATCGGTGAGACCTATGCCATCATCTATGTATCTAAGATACGTCAATGGAAAAGGTCCAGGATACTGCTGCCACACCTGATACTCCAGGTATCCAATGAAGAGGCAGGCATAACTGGGACCCATCTTGGTGCCCATGGCAACTCCACTTATTTGGTCAAAGAACTGTCCATTGAACTCAAAGGAATTGAGTCGAAGGACAAGTTCTGCAAGGCGCAGGAGAGTCTCTGTAGCGATAGAGGGGTGCGTGCGCTGGTCCAGGAAAAACCGGAGAGCTCGGAGACCATCAGAGTGAGGAATTGACGTGTAAAGCGAGCAAACATCTAGCAGAAATAAACAGTAGGTACGGTCTGGGGAAAGCTGGATAGAGGAAAAAGTAGTAAGAGCATGGTTTGTGTCCTTTAAGAAGGAAAGAAGCTGCTCTACAATAGGTTAGAAGATGCCGTCAAGGAAGTCTGATATACGTTCGGTAGGGCAGGCACACGCAGAGACAATGGGTCTCCCAGGGTTGGAGGGTTTATGAATTTTTGGAAGCTACAATTAAATCATTGTTCTTAGTATTTTCGATTGGAGTTGTTCTAATTTCTGTGTTTGCGGTAAATATTATACTAGATGTTTCAGTGATTTAATTGTTAAGTCCATCAGTTTATTTCACTAAGATTTTCTGTGTGGATTGATTTACTGGTTAAGGTCCGTCAATTATATTTCACTAGGATTTTTGTGCTAATTGCCTAGCAGACTTAAAATGATTTATAGCTAAATTGTTCCAGCTGTAGTGTCGATTTAATTAATAGCTATTTAACCAGTAAGGGATATTTTTATTGACTAGTAAACGCACTATTCATTTTGAGTACTAACGAAATATATATTTATTTCGATATCATGGTGATTAATTTTGTAACTGACTAGAATTTATTTCACGGGGTTTTTAACCGATAAGATAAGCTCTACGCTTGTAGTTTCTAATTAAATCACTCAAACATCTAGTATAATATTTACCGCAAACACAGAAATTGGAACAACTCCAATCGAAAATACTAGGAACAATGGTATAGAAATCAAAGCTAGCTGTTCTGAAAAATCTGTAGGTACTGAATAAACTGATTTTAAAGGATACGGTATATATATTAAATTAATAGTAAATCGACGGTACTTGTTACATATAACACCTTCGGGAATTTCTTCGCTCAAATTCTGAATGAAAGAAAAAATTGACACTATTGCCGCTTGCAGCCTCTGGCAACAAGCAAAATGTCTTTTGATCTGGTGACGCTCACTGTATCTAATTACGTTCCTAACAAACGGAGGTAGGGGGAGATAACCATGATTATCTGCCCTTCGTTTCAGATTAATTCCTCCTGACCATTTACTAACAAAAGTACGTCATATAGACTAAACGCTCTAGATTTTTCTTCATAAGCTTATCTCCCCCTGAGCCAAAAGTTCGACTTTTTCAATAGTCGCCCCTTTTCTCTACAAATCTTCCACCCCGTCCCCTCTCTACGCGCTCCGTCTACGTGGAAGACAGTAGAGAAAGAAAAAAATAGGCGTGGCAAAAATTAAGAAAGAGACACATAACTAAGTGTAGGAGGGTTTTACGTTAACCGAACGTGCATAACTAATAAAGGAGAAGGTGGAAGAAAATGTAGATATATGAAATCTATTTTCATAATATCTTGTCACAGTACGTCCTGGCTTGAAGTTGTGAAACCCTTTCATGTCTACTTTATGGAAATAGGGCACCTATATCAGTAACTTCCGGGTGACTGTTTTCTTCACTCTCTTCTTCCTAGTCCTTTGTTGTCCAATTCCTACTCATGAAATCTGCTCCAACGTATTCTTTCTCTGGAATGTCTTCTGTGTGCGTTTGATAGAGTGTCGCCGAGTTTGACATCGTTGAAAGATTCCGTGTGTTGGCAGTGGAAATTCCCTGCAACTATCGTCATCTTCGTCAGTTATGGCGACCGCCAGGAGATGTCCGGAGGACGGCATTGGTCTTTCCAAGTATTTCTTTAACAGATTTACATGGTAGACCTTCTCCTTTCCTTTAATAGAGATCTGGTAGCCCTTGAGATCTTTTCCAGGACGGTAAACGGCCCTTGCCATCCAAATATGTAGTTTGTTGTCCCGGTTGGGAGTAGCAACAAAACTTTCTCTCCTGGTTGTAGTTCTCTCTCTTTCGCTGCTTTCCTGTATCAGTTTGCGTGCTTTGCGCATGCTCGCATAAGGTTGGTCGTTGCTAGATCCCATCCTAGCTTTAACCTTTCCTTTAACATATTTACTGGCTGAGACGACTGTCTCCTCAGCCCTCTGGTCTGTCAGGGACCATAGTAAGGCTTCTAGCGGCCCCTTAATAGGTCTGCCGAATAAAAGAGTAGCTGGGGGAAAACCCGTAGAGGCCTGGGGGACTTCCCTGTAGGCGAATAAGGCTGCAGGAATGAAAAGGTCCCAATCTTCCGGTTTCACTTGTCCCATCTTACGCAACATCGGGGTAAGGCTGCCGTTGAAACGTTCCATGAGCCCATTTCCGGCCGGATGGTACGGGCTTGTGTGGATGTGCTTGGCCCTCAAGATCTTAAAGATCTCCTCCATTAACAGGCTTCGGAATTGGGATGCGTTATCCGTCAAAACTTGTTGAGGGAATCCCAACCGTGTAAAAATCTGCACAAGGGCTTCTGCGACATGCTTGGAATCAGTGCATTTTAGCGGTATAGCTTCAGCCCACATAGTGCATGTGTCGACAAAGGTCAGGATAAACTTGTTCCTTCTTTTAGTCCTTTTCAGGGGTCCTATAATGTCGACAGCAACCCGTTCAAATGGTGTCCCCACTTTTGGCATTTCACCCATGGGAACTGGGGGTCACCACTGCTTGGGTGCCACCCGTTGGCACTTGGCGCAGGATTTCACGTACCTGATAATATCAGAGTTCATTCCTGGCCACCAATAGTGTGTCGATATTTGCTGATTTGTAACGTTCTGTCCCATATGTTCACTAAAGGGAAGAGAGTGTCCCATTTCTAAGATTTGGCTTCTGTATTGTTTCGATACTAGGAGCTGATTAAAACCTTGTTCAGGCTTGCCCGTTCTGCGATAAAGTACGCCATCCTTAGAACACATGTCCCCGTGGTGTCTAGGGTCCTTAGCCATGGGCAGTTTCCTAAAGCAGGGCTCCAAGGTAGGTTCCTTTTGTTGCGCCTCTTTAAGTTCCTTAGGTAACAAATTTGGCGCAGGCTCCCGATCCATCTTGGTTTGCCCTCTTGTGGTTACTGTTGCTACAATTGGCTCTTCTAATTTCCCAATAAACACATATCTACAGCCAAGTATGACCGGGTAGATCGGGTCATCCATAACAGCCGCTTTGATCACACCTCTGACAAAATCAGAGTGTATCTCCACCAATGCGATAGGAAGCGTTGTTGGTGCATCACTCTTAAAAACTCCACACAGTTTAACGATTTCTTCTGTCTCTTGACCGGATTTGATCAGATGCCTGGCAACATGGCAATCAAAAGAAATCCCCGTGTCAAAAAGACAATAAGTTGAAGTCCCGTTCAAAATAACAGTACCTTGCGTAGAGGGCCTCTCTCCCTCAGGATGAGAATCACTGGCAATAATTCTTTCTTGCTAGTCTGTTTGCAAGCATCCGATGCGTTTAGGCTTGGTGTGCTTGCTCTGATTAGTTGTCCCGTGCGCAGGGGTTTTCCCTTTGTCCCCTTGTCCTTTCTGACCGGGCTGCCATGTAGGACGGTTTGGTTTTCAGTCTGTTTGTTGTTGGTTGGGTACTTGTTTTTATAGAACTTAGATTTTTCAGGAGGGGGATTCTGGGGTCCAGTTTCTCTGTGGTTATGCTGCTGAGAAGAATGGGAAGATTGCTTTAGATTATTCTTTCGAAAAGGCTCTTCTGTCGGTTTACGTTTTGTGGTCGGCAGTTCAGCCAGCGCATTATGATATCGCTCAGACTTTTCCAAAATGTCTTCCAGCTTTTCTGCGCCTTGTTCAGCCAGAAATCTACGGGTGTCACGTGACAAAGTGTTCTTTATTTGTTCGGTTACGACGAACTCCTCCAGTCCTTCATAGGTAGAGGCAAGCTGCGAGAGCTCCAGGCACTTTGTCAAATATCCCTTCAGACGAGAAGAAAACTGTTGAAAATTTTCAGAGTTCTCCTTATTGCTATTACGGAACAGTTGCAAAAATTTACAAGCGTTCATTTCAAACCGCTCAAGTAAAGCCTTCTTCAACACGTCGTAATTGTCTTGTTGGCTGCTTTCCAGTTTTGCTTACGCATCATACGCCGAACCTTTTAAAGCCTGTGAAAGCTTCAAACACCAACGCGACCTCTCTAAACAGTACAGAGATGCCATTTTCTCAAATTTTGCTAAATATCAGTCAAGTTTCTCATTAGGGCATGGGAAGGACTCTAGGACAAAAGACATAGCTGCTAATTGAGGAGATACATTGTTGGAAGGATCAGTTAGTTGTGATTGAGGTAGACAGTCTCCATTACTGGTGGAGGTAGAGGCAGCCCCACGGCTTTGGACCTCTATAGCTTTAAGAGCCAATTCATGCTGTCTCTTCTTCTCTCTTTCCTCATGCTGTCTCTCCTTCTCTCTTTCCTCATTCTGTCTCTCCTTCTCTTTCCTCATGTTGCCTTTCCTTCTCTCTTTCGTTTGCTCTGCGAGCTTCCATTTCTGCCTCAATTTTCTTCTGCTCCAATTGACGCTCTTCCGCTTCTTTCTTCTCCGCATCAATTATGTCAAGTTCTTCGTAGACAAACGCCTTTGCTTCTTCTCCTTGTAACCCTTCCTCTCTTGCTTCTTCTCTTAGCATTTGCCTAAGTTTTGCACGCTCAGCCATTGCAAATAATTGACTGTGACTTACCCGAGAAAGAAGTAAGAAAAAGGATACACTGCTTCCCTACCAATTACGAGAAGAATACTACAAAATAATATTCTGTTATCTTACTGGCATACCTCCTCCTTATAATAAGTTATCTAACTATCGCTGCTATTATCTTGCAATTAAGGCTCCTAATGCAGACGACTACGCCAAATAAATGGTAGTTCAGACTAATCAACTGACAAAAAAAAACTAAGTTACTACAGTGGAAACAAAAAAATTGTTATTGCAAAATTTTAAAAAATTTTTAAGGAGAAAAAAAAAATCCCCTTAATTTTAAGTCCACCTACACGTTCACCCCTGAAGTCAGTTAGTGTAAGGGAGGCTATTAACTGGACGATATAGTCCGAACGCGCTCCTTAGCTTAGCTCAAAACACCTGTGCTTCGAAAAAAAACGTGAGATTGTTACACAATCACACGCTACCAGCGGCCTTGTATTTGTAGTGAACTTCTAAATACAATATTTAAATTAACATATAATAATATAGTGCATAAAGTCAAAGATAGGATAGTACTAAAAATTTCGGCGAGAATCGTAGTAGTCGCCTATGCCTTCAGTGTATTATTTGATAACGCATTGGCCGAACCAAAATGGTACCCTAGTTTTCAAATTCAACCTTGAGATAAACGTACCACTTTCCAAGTTCAAATGAATTATTTCCATATAATACATTGTAGAAGGGAGGAGAACGGATAGATAACCCAACGCAAATCACGTCTCACATTGTTTCTAAAAATAAAACCAACTTGCTAGCCTTGCCCTTAGGCGGTTTTCAGAATACGAGGAAAACGTAAGAAAATGTTGACACTACGGTCATGAAAACACGCTTAGCTGTTGTTGCGAATGACGTAATTCTAGACGTATTACGAGAGACTCCCGTAATTAGCATGAAAGTACATGGAAAAAGAATTGAACAGGAGTGAAGATGGTTGTTACTACTGTTTGATGCTTATCACTGGACGTTACTGACCAATGTAAGTTATGTGGTTATACTGGTCAACTTCCCAACCTTACACAGCGTTGAATCTACAGGTCATGTTGACATAGAGTGAAGGTGTAAAGTGTCAGTTACGCGAATGATGGAGTGTTCGGTGAAGTTGACAACTTAGTAATGGTACATTCATACACTCGTATGCAAGTCAATGATATTTGAACTGCTGTTGACCATTTCATATGTTTAATAAGGTGACACACATTCCGACAGCACGGATACAGTCATAGGTACATGTTGACACAGCAAATCATTAGGTACTTGAATAGTAGGTGGCAACATCAGACATATTTCATGTAGCATATAAATACAATGGGCGATATAAGTCAAGCATTCACTGTACTGGTGGGCTATCGCCTCATACTTCAGCTGACTGAACGCGTCAGTGAAAATGAATATGTAAACATCAATAATGGTTCACTGATCGAACCTTTTCTTGGCTAAGTTTTCTTAAGTTGTACATACATCGAAAGTTCATAGCAACCATGTTCAACCACAGTAATGGTTTTTCCATAATAGGAAGATCTCTGCATCATCGTCCGATAATAAGAGTTGTTTTCTGTTCTCTTGACAATGATCCGTTGTGGTAACGGGGATTCAAAATGGCTACCTCCTTGAGTTTCACTCACCCAGGAGGATAAATGATGAGCCGCAATTAATTCAAAATCTGAACATAAATGTTCTCAATGGGTTTCCATCCAGTTCTGAAATCTATAAGGTTGCTTCATGAAAATACCTTAGAGCTGTTGGATAACATGTCATCTTCATCAGCATTCAAACAATCCTAGCTGTACGAAGATAAGCTTGCCATCTAGGCCTAGCAAAACAGAGTTCATCAAAACAAAGGGTCTGGTATTACCTTGATTTAGGAATAAACACAATATAGGACATTAGGAGAATCTCTGACCATATGATCTTGCAGAGACACCATCTCCTTCCTAAAAATCATTCACAGAGATCACTTTTCAACATCCCTAAAGGACCAGCCCAGAAAACACACTGCCATGACATCAGGCAGTTTTCGTCGACACTCTCGACGCATGCGTAGAAAAGCCTATTCACCCCTTAGCGTCAGACCGAGAAATAGGCCGACATAAAATACAAAAATATACGATATAAGACCGAATCTTCTTAAATAGACACGGAATACATATATGTCCGGGCCATAAACATTCTAAGCCAGACCAATTTGTTTTCTGGCCATAACAAATGAGAAATGACATAGATCTAGCATTCATACGCCAGATCGATATTCAAGAGAGATCACCATACAACAAAAGTATAAATTAATCATGGGTAGTCTAACTTTGACCGAGAAATATTTCTTTTCATATCAAATAGTCATACTGTACATTCCTACTTACAGTAATCCGTGCGTCGCATAATTCCACACAAAAGAATATGTGCTCAACAGATTACCACACCCCCCGGGAAAAAATGGAACATTTTTTTTAAAAATACACCTAAGAGCAACATACATTCGCCTCACAACGCACGAATAACAATGCGCAGATGATAAGCATTCCAAACAAATATAACGCCTAATGTGAGGCTACGTCGTCATATGAAACGACAAGTGAGAATATATCTCAAGATCTCAGAGAAAGTATTTCTCTTAAGCATAAATGCTTCCAGGGAGGTGTCACCAACGCCTACTACACTACCGGCAATGCCACAATTTATACAATAGTTTATCCAATAATTTCATATTAGATATCTTAAGTTCATGATTACCATAGAAGAAAACATTAAAAAGACCCGACGGTGAATATACATCAATGAACCGCTAAGTAGTGATACAATCAATATATAATATATTACATATGTGTACATATTTTAATATAGAGAGAAAAAAAACTGTAATAGAGTTAGACCTGTTAGCAATCTCAGGATCTAACAGTTAGGTGGAATCATGTGGGCATCTAGACAAAATGTCTGCCATCACATTTTCTGAGCCACGGATAGCTCGCACCGAAAAATGAAAAGGCTGAAGAGCAATCGCGTATCGCGTTGATCTCGCGCTCTTCAGATTTTTACTTTTAATAGCTGTAGGAGCTTTCTGGTCAGTTTCCACAATGAAATGCGCGCCAAGAAGAAATCTTTGAAGTTTAAGAATTGACCAAACCATAGCCCATAATTCACGGTCTAGGACCGAGTAATTCTTCTCTGCGGCATTTAGTTTTCGAGAAATATACATCACAGGATGCAGAGTTCCAGAGTACTCTTGCATTAGTGCCGCTCCAATCCCTGTGGATGAAGCGTCACTACGAAGAACAAATGTCTTATCTTTAGTAGGTAACACTAAAATAGGTGCAGTAGAAAACATAGTTTTGATCTTATCCAAAGAGGATTCACATTCTTGAGTCCAACGGACTATATTAGGAGACCCTTTCTTTAGCAAGGAAGAAAGAGGTGCCATGATCGAGGACAGATTCGGAATGAATCGTCCATAAAATTGTATGAGACCTTGCTTTTTAGTCTTAGGAATAGAAATGTTAAGTATTTTACTTGTATTATGGTCCTCTGTCTTTAGGAAACCATGACCGACACGGTGACCTAAGAAAGCATTTTCGCTAAAACCAATACAGGCTTTAGATGGTTTCGCTGTCAGGTTATGCTCGCGTAAGGTAGACAATAGTTCATTTAACCCTAAATAGTGATCTTCCCAAGTATCACTGAAAGGACAGATGTCATCAAGATATGCAATGACATCTGCGCGATGAGATAAGATCCGACTAATCATGCGTACGAATGTCGCTGGGGCGTTCATAAGGCCGAAAGGCATGAAATTCCATTGGAACAGACCCCTAGGTGTCGAAAAAGCAGTAAACGGTTTGGCGTGTTCGGATAAAGGAACTTGCCAATATCCCTTAGACAAATCAAGTTTAGTGAAAAAATGAGATTTAGAAAGCCTAGTAAGTAGCTCTTCTAGTAAAGGCATAGGTTCAGCATCAAACTTCGTAACTTGATTCAATTTGCGATAGTCAACGCAAAGACGTATGTTATTGTCTTTTTTTCGAACAATAACCATCGGCGAAGAATATGCGGAAGTGGATGGTTCAATTATTTTTAAATCTATCATTTCATCCAATTCCTTCTCAATCTGTGCTTGAAAATGTAAAGGCATAGGATAAGGTCTGACTCTAATAGGATTATGGTCAGTTAGAATAATGTCATGTTCAATGACATGAGTTTGTCCAGGAATGTCAGTAAGGACATCCTGAAATGTTTGTAACATAATCGAAACTTGTCGCTGTTCTCCTAGAGATAAATCGGGAGAAACAGTAACATTTTTCCAGGATTCACTAGAATGAAGTGGAATCATCGGAAGCGGAAGATTAACATCCGAAAAACTTCTTTCCCCATCCTGTATTACGGACAGTGATGAGTAATGACCATGTTGGACTGGTGAATCGTCCGTTGCCTGGAAAATAGGCTGTAAATAATCAGGACGTTCATGGAATTCCGTAAGCATATTGATGTGGAAGGTTTTATGCTTTCCATCAATATCGACAATATAGTCAACATCGGACATTTTCGAGATTATATCGTACGGACCTTTCCAAAAAATAAGAAGTCTGTTTTCCCTACTAGGTAGCAAAACAAATGCTTTGTCACCAGGAAAAAGTTGTCGTAAGGTTCTTTTCTTATTGGCAAAATGCCTTGCCTTCTGTTTAGCAAATTCAGAAGAAGAAGTTGCCAATTTGCATGCTTCGATAATCTTTTGTCTCAGCGCGATGACATATTCGTAAGAAGATTTTGTGTCATCGGTAATATTATCAGCGGTTATGAGATCATGAAGCAAAGACATAGGGCCGCGCGGTCGCGCGCCAAAGACAAGTTCAAAGGGAGAAAAACCTGTATGTTCATTGGGGACCTCTCTGTAAGCAAAGAGGGCCGCGGGTAAAACCCTGTCCCAATCTTGAGGATGATCCTCAGTTATCTTCCCTAGTAAGTTCTTAAGTGTTCTATTTAGCCGTTCGACCATCCCATTGGACATTGGATGATAGATACTACTCAAAGATCTTTCTATCTGTAGAGTAGACATTACTTGAGACATGGTATCCGATATTAGTTGGGTGCCATGATCTGATAATATTTCTCCGGGGAATCCCAGACGAGAAAATATAAGCCAAAGAGCATCTGCAATGTCAGCAGTAGTAATGCTCTTCAGAGGGATAGCCTCTGGCCAACGTATGCACATGTCCACACACGTTAAGATAAACTGATGTCCTCTGGCATATTTGATCTTAAATGGACCAATGATGTCTATCGCCACTTTCTGAAATGGCCGAATAGGAATGTCTGCAGCCTGAATAGGTGCAGCATGGCGTGGACCTTTGGATTTGACTTCTTGACATACTTTACAAGATCGACAATAGATTCGTATGTCCTTGTTCACAAAAGGCCAAAAGAAAGACGCAAGAACTCTAGATTTAGTACGGGAAAAACCCATATGTCCAGCACACTGAGAATCATGAGCGTGCTGCAAAATTTTAACTCTCATATTTTTGGGCACAAGAATTTGAGAATGAATGGACTTAGTTGAGTCTTGTACCATACATACAAGTACGCCATTCTTCATTGTAATCCAAGATTTATGATTTGTATCCTTTTTTGGATCACCTTTTGTTGCAAGAATGAAGAATTTCTTTAGAGTTGGATCATCTTCTTGCTGTTTTATAAACGAATCACGAGAAATTACCAAGGGATCATCTTGGTTATGCACTTCATTATCTTCAGTAGATGAAGTTTGAGGCATATTAAGAGCTTGAGCTCTAGTGACTACAGCATTAGCAGTTTGCATATTTTGTTTTTCCCAAACGGAAATTTGTTGTGGAGTACATTCTTTGACTCTGTGAATACGACCGATGATAAGATCAGCGATCGGATTCGGCAGAAGACATGCGTGTACATCTCCTGTAAAGAAAGGAGTAGCAATCCTAATGATAGCAGTAGAGTATTTCTCTAATGTGCCGCCAAATGTTTCACATTTGACTACTTTTCCAGTGGCACGAGAAGGATCTACGAGTGACTGCCTCACTCCAATGGTGGTGCACCCCAAATCGAAAAGAACTGAGACTGGAGTACCATCTACTAAACCTCTATTCAAGACAAGAGAACCTCTTCCATCATGCGCGATTGACGCCGGAAGAGCGGGAAGAGGGTGCCCACAACTTAAAGTAGACACAGTAGTTGGCTCGAATAATGTCTTGCATTGGGAACACTGAGATGCTCTACCAAAATCAAAAGCAGAACATCCCACATTATTAGAGTCTTTATTATCATTAGTCTGATTATAGGCTTCATGTGACTCTTGCTGTGCAGAGTTTGCTTGATAATGCGATTTATGATTTTTGTATTGTGATCTACCTCGCTTATTACTGCCTCTGTAATCATTATTGTTTCCTCTATTGTAACCCCTATTTGGTTTTGAGTCATAGTTCTCATGGTTACCATTATCATATTCATTATAATGAGTATCTCTATAATTATGATCTTGTTGTCTCCATGATGGATAACTTGGATAGTTCCTATAATGACTTCCTCTGCGGAAGTTCCTACAATTATGACTACCTCTGAATCGAGGGCTGTCGGCTCGTCTCCATTTCTTCACAGAAGAACCCTGAAATGACTGGTTACCTTGGTTTTGATACCTATCTTGGTTACCTTTTTTATCAAATCTGTTTTGTGGTCCCTGAAATTTGTGTGAATAATTAGGGTTGTATGGTGTTGCTGAAGCAACTGGCATACTTTTCTTAACCTTAGCATTGCTAAAAGCTACGTCCGGATGTGCCGTGACGTATTGGGTACAATATTCTTCCATTTCTTTTAGTGTCTTGGGTTTACGCTCATGTAGGAATTCAAGGAATGGTTTACTTATGCTTGACATAATCTTGTCTCTGAGCAATAAGTCCATAAGTGCTTCATATGTCTTTTCCGTTTTGGACAGCTCAATCCAACGAATAAATGTAAGACGTGTCCTTGCAATGAATTCTGAGAATTCTACCGCTAATTCAGGTACCATTTTCTTAAACAAAATACGGTAACCTTCCTCCGTTAACTGATATTTTTTCAATAAAGCTGCCCTAATAACATCATAATTATCCTTGTCAGTCTCTTCTTCCAAGCTTAAACTTGTAAGAGAATCACCTTTCAAATTTTCTGACAACTGATTAGCACACTGTGATTTATCCACATTATGAGCCCGACAAGAGCGTTCAAATCTATCCAGCCAGAATGTTATGTCATCACTGGAAGGATTGAACGCTGTTACCTTGAACTTGCAAGTAAAGGGTTTACCATTACTACCAGTTGACTGATTAGCAATACCCATATTTGTCAATTTTAATTTTTCTAACTCAAATGCTAACAGTTTTCCCTCATGTTCTCTTTTTGCCTTTCTCTCCTCGGCTTCAGCTTCTCTGTCTAATTTCTTTTGTTCAGTTTCTCTGTCTAATCTCTTTTGTTCAGCCTCAGCTTCTCTGTCTAATCATTTTTGTTCAGCTTCTAATTTTTTTTCTTCCATCTGAAGCTTTCTCTCCTCAACAGCAGCTTTTTTCCCCTCAGCAGCAGCTTTTCTCTCCTCAGCTTGCATCTGTAATCTTAAATTCTCAGCATCTATTTTCTTTTTTCAACTTCTGCCTTCCATTTATTTTCCTCTTTTTGCTTCTTTTCTTCCGATTTTAATACTATGGCAAATTGAGCAGTTGCAAACTCCTCTAATTCCTTACCAGTCTTATCAAGGGATTTCCCTTGTGCAATGAAGAAATCTAATGTAGACATGATGTCTGACAAAGATACTAATTACCTGAAATAATAATAATGTAATATATATTTCAAAACCAACGGGCTGATCACCCGTTTGCCAGTCACTTCGATTACGGAAAGAACAGCAGATGGATTGATTTGCCGTTGCCCTAAAGACGCCAATAGGCGTGATGGGAAACAGTGGCAAAGAAAACCTATCTGATGTTGCCCTAAGACGCCACTAGGCGTAATGGCCACTGACTGCTTTGTAACGCTTGTCTCGCACAGAGATTGGGATAGTGAGCTGATTAAACAAGTATTAAGAACTTGTGACTATATTACTTTGAAATATATTTCAAAGTAATATAGTCACAAGTTCTTAATACTTGTTTAATCAGCTCACTATCCCAATCTCTGTGCGAGACAAGCGTTACAAAGGTCTTGTATACTTCCTTGTACAACAATAATAATAATAAAGTTCTGGTCTATACTATAACATACGTGTACTCAAATATACCTCATATCATATGTCAACCAAAGACATTAACAAAGGACAAGCATACAAGACAATATGAAAACAATTGCAGAAATCAACTAAGTCAAATAGAGAAATCAATGAAAAATAATCACAGAATCTGTGATGATAACTGCAATAGAATCAACAAGACAAATAACGCTACCGTGTATAAACATATAGTGTATAGAAATGAAAGATAGAAAAGAGTAGACCTACAAATATACGAAAAATCAAAACAAAACTAAAGAAAGCGAAAAATAACGAAAACAAAACTGCACATATTGTCACAGCTAACAAAAAATAGCAACCGATGTTGCATACAAATTTTCAATTAAGAAAATTGCCCCTACACAACGCTAATATAAGACCAATATTACTCGGTATACCTTATACTAGTCACCACCCATCCAGGCCCGCAGACATTTAGACAACTATTACATATAAACAGATAACATGTAAACATAAATACATATAGCATACAATATATATATATATATATATATATATATATATATATATATATATATATATATATATATATATATATATATATATATATCATGAATAGAATGTGTTGTGGATAGAGTGTTGTAGAGAAGGCTCAGTTTTCAATCAAAATAACTTGCCACTTTATTAAATAATAGATTTGTTTTCTAGACTATTACACTGTTCAATTTTTTTGAGCACACTAGAAGATCCACCGATGGAATATATGCACTTCTCAATAGTACTGCATTTCCTACTAACACGGTCAACTATTCACTTGATCCAAGTGTTCTGTTTAATATTGCCTGTACGGAGAAAAATGTCAACAAGCGGCGACCTAAATACTGCATACACTTGCTAGAACAGGTCAAGCTGACATCGACTGTACTACTGGTGTTGTTGTGTGTCATATGTGGCTAAAAGACACGTTCTGGTAACAATAGTTGACTTCTCAAGATGTATGCTGTGCAGGTTGGACCCATAAATCTGGCCTACCACTGAAGATGGTTGTTACTACTGTTTGATGCTTATCACTAGACGTTACTGACCAAAGTTATGTGGTTATACTGGTCAACTTCCCAACCTTACACAGCGTTGAATCTACAGGTCATGTTGACATAGAGTGAAATTGTAAAGTGTCAGTTACGGGAATGATGGAGTGTTCGGTGAAGTTGACAACTTAGTAATGGTACATTCATACACTCGTATGCAAGTCAATGATGTTTGAACTGCTGTTGACCATTTCATATGTTTAATAAGGTGACACACATTCCGACAGCACGGATACAGTCATAGGTACATGTTGACACAGGAAATCATTAGGTACTTGAATAGTAGGTGGCAACATCAGACATATTTCATGTAGCATATAAATACAATGGGCGATATAAGTCAAGCATTCACTGTACTGGTGGGCTATCGCCTCATACTTCAGCTGACTGAACGCGTCAGTGAAAATGAATATGTAAACATCAATAATGGTTCACTGATCGAACCTTTTCTTGGCTAAGTTTTCTTAATTTGTACATACATCGAAAGTTCATAGCAACCATGTTCAACCACAGTAATGGTTTTTCCATAATAGGAAGATCTCTGCATCATCGTCCGATAATAAGAGTTGTTTTCTGTTCTCTTAACAATGATCCGTTGTGGTAACGGGGATTCAAAATGGCTACCTCCTTGAGTTTCACTCACCCAGGAGGATAAATGATGAACCGCAATTAATTCAAAATCTGAACATAAATGTTCTCAATGGGTTTCCATCCAGTTCTGAAATCTATAAGGTTGCTTCATGAAAATACCTCAGAGCTGTTGGATAACCTGTCATCTTCATCAGCATTCAAACAATCCTAGCTGTACGAAGATAAGCTTGCCATCTAGGCCTAGCAAAACAGAGTTCATCAAAACAAAGGGTCTGGTATTACCTTGATTTAGGAATAAACACAATATAGGACATTAGGAGAATCTCTGACCATATGATCTTGCAGAGACACTATCTCCTTCCTAAAAAACATTCACAGAGATCACTTTTCAACATCCCTAAAGGACCAGCCAAGAAAACACACCGCCATGACATCAGGCAGTTTTCGTCGACACTCTCGACGCGTGCGTAGAAAAGCCTATTCACCCCTTAGCGTCAGACCGAGAAATAGGCCGACATAAAAATACAAAAATATATGATATAAGACCGAATCTTCTTAAATAGACACGGAATACATATATGTGCGGGCCATAAACATTCTAAGCCAGACCAATTTGTTTTCTGGCCATAACAAATGAGAAATGACATAGATCTAGCATTCATACGCCAGATCGATATTCAAGAGAGATCACCATACAACAAAAGTATAAATTAATCATGGGTAGTCTAACTTTGACCGAGAAATATTTCTTTTCATATCAAATAGTCATACTGTACATTCCTACTTACAGTAATCCGTGCGTCGCATAATTCCACACAAAAGAATATGTGCGCAACAAGGAGGTAGTTTAAAAATAAACAAAAAACTGTGATAAACCCTCAGTGGATGGGAAGGAGCGAAGCTCCTGACCGGGTTGGAAGGAAAGTCCTCAGGTTCCCCAGCCTCGCAATGACATGTCATTGGGCCGAAGCGCTGAAAGCCCAAGTGCCGCTGGTTAAGAAAAAAAAACATGGAAAAAAAAAAGAATTTTTAACCAAGCCACTTAGCCCCATAAAAATCATATATTCGTGCACCTGAAGACTTGCTGACTAAGAATATGTAGTTAGTTATCTAAATAGTCCATTAGATAATCAAATATTGTTAATAATACATAGAGAATCGGAGATACTGTCAGGTCAAGTCATATCTGCTTAGATTGGATAGCATATTTTTTGGGGAAAAAAATTAGGTGAAAGAAAGGCTAAGATAGTACGATGGAGTGGATTGGATGAAATTTGAAGGAAGGCGAAATATTATTGGCTAACCTAAATATACAAATCTAGTTGGTAGTAGTAACGCTTAGTGGTTTGAGATATTTTTTTTAAAATGTTTCATTCAAAAAATAAAGAGATGCTTGGTCTCATTGGCCAAAGCCTTTTACTTTAACGAAATAGTAAGCTGCTCGCTGCCATTTTTACAAAATATTCAGAGGAGCAAGAAGCGATGAGCAGACTTGTGCTTTGTTTTAAAATAAATAACAACAGAAAGCAGTCTGAACAGAGGCAGTGATAAAAGTGTGCCATATTCGATTGCCTAATTCATCGTTACTTGTTTAATATTTCCTTGATATGTGGTAAGAATGCTTTTATTGACTTTTAATTAAAAAAGGGTTGTGTGTAAGAAAAGGCCATGACAAAAGATTGTAATTAAATGGTTCCATAGCAGACTTAGGCAGGGCCTAGATGTTGATACATCATATAATGGACCATCTAAGAAGTTTCGAACTACAGGACTATATGTATGATGGTCACACAGGAACATTACACCTATCTTATTGCATGGAAAAGATTACTGCAGGAATGACAGAGGCGTAGCATCCATTAGGGAAGAGAAAGAACACTGGTACCATTTGTTCCATCAAATTAAAGTGGAGAAGCAGGGTTGTCAGAGAGAGCTGACCATGTTCTTTTGTATTGAATGAATGTTTACATGTAAATTAGGAGGAATTAGTTTGAAATTAAGACAGAACCATAACTTGCATTGACAGGGGTTCCTGCTGGCACTTGTCTGGTGCTGGTACTCGATGATAGAGAAATTCAGCACTATTTCTAAGAGTCTCTGGCAGCTGCTGGTATTAGAGACGTACAAGACCAGAGGAGACTGAAGTGTTTGGCCAAACTGACGGCAACTGCTGTGATTCCAGGACCCAGATAAGTGAAATCTCTGGCCTGGGACAACTTATCACGACTAAAGAAAAATCTCCTGTATAGACAAAACGTTCCTCCAAAAGACTAACATAAACAATACTAGTGAAACAAAAGAATGTTGGGATGATGTAAATCCCCAACCTGCTTCCCTGTACCAGTAGTTAAATAGAGTAATTAATATCAACTTGAGAATTTGTAACAATGTACTATGGACATATTGTCTGTTGTATGTAAATATCTTTATATATATTTGTAAATATATTTATCCATCTAAATTGATTATCATTGAACTGTAGTCCTGACCAAAACAACTTTAGGCTCAGGACCAATAAAGTTTACAAAAGAAATTTTCAATATAAAATTTAACAGCTGGAGTTAGTTGAGTTTCTCATAGGATTTAGTATATGTTTATATATGTGTGGTGGATTCTGACGTTATGAGTTGTTGTTATGTATTATATTTGTATTAAATGAGATTAGCTATGAAGGTCCCTGAATTTACCCAATAGTATTGTGAACTTTTCAGAGTACCTTTCCGCTACCGCCCTTTTTATCTCATTTAAAATGTATCTATATTATTATATTAAATGACTTCGTGTAGTGTCTAGGGTTATGAAGGTAGAGTGTAATGTTCAATAACCAACAAACATACAAACAAATAGTTTATTATTCACAACAACACACAGTACTACCACAATAACATACAAACGACACTTTAAAAGGCGATCTTATTTAAGAATGTGGTTGAAATTTGTGTAAATATACTTTTTACAATTTATTATCCTGATTCTAATTTATTTTGAACCAGGACTGACAATCAAAAGTGAAATCAAAAGAATCATTTACATCAGTCCAATAACACAGTATCTTCTGTCCATACATAAAAATATTATTCTAATATACGTGTGTAGTTGTCTTCTTCTACTGTAAGGTAATACTGGTAGTACCACTAGGTTGTTGGTTAAAATCACACCCTTTTATTTATGTTTGTTTTAGTTTGTCACTTGTGGAAATATTAACTATTTGTCCCAGTTTTATTCACTGTCACTTTATATTCCTTTTAAGTTGAGCTGCCAGGTGCCGAACAAGAACTTATCTTGGCAGTAGAATACAGGTAGAACGTTTCCTCTGCTCGCTTGACAATCTGTTCCCTGTTTGATAGGCAATGGCCACTAGCATGGGCTCGCAGTATACAGACAGAGTCCTGAATCGAACAGTTTTCAAGCGTTTGGTACCACATTAACGTCAGTACCCAGGACCTCTGAAATGTGAAGGTTATGCATCCTTCTTAATACCTAGCATACACTAATAGTCCACATTCTAGGACAGGTACATTACAAACAAACAAAAAGGGTCATAGCCTTATGCCAACCTATGCCACCATTATCTTTTGATGTGACAAAGTACACCAGTATTCCTCTCCCCTAATAGTTACAACGCCACTGCAATTCCAGCTGTAATCTTTTCCATATAATAGGATAGGTGTTATGCTCCTTTATGACACTCATACATATTCTTGTAGTTTTACACCTCTCTGACAGTCTATCACATGGTGGATCAATCTCTATGCTTGGCCTACTGGTTGCTATAGACCCACTCACGTACAGACATATATTATTATTTCACATTCAATTTTTATATAAAATACATGTTAATAAATGTCAATCTTACCACATTTTTTCAATGAAATACACAGTGACGATGACTGACACAGTTTCGATCTGTTTTATTGCCCAGGCTGCCTAGAAATTGTATTTGAAAGCACAGCCTGATCTCATCGATCGCTGTTAAAATTTTTCAAGAAATGGCGTCCCCCCTAACGCTTTTTCTTACAATATCGACTCAGTTGGCCAATCACTCTCAATATTACAGTGGTAAACCGTCTTTCAAAAAAATATCATTCAAACCTTTCTACGTTACTAGGCTATTTATGTTTATTCAAAGGTCAGCCAATAATATTTCGTCTCACTTCAAATTCCACCCAATCGGATTCACCGTAATATCTTAGCCCATCTGTCACCTACTTTTTTCCCCCAAAAAATATGCGATCCAATTTAAGCAGATATGACTTGACCTGACAGTATCTCTGATTCTCTATGTATTGTTTTATCATTATTTGATTAGTTAAGGGACTATTTAGATAACTAACAACATATTCTTGGTCAGCAAGTCTTCATGTACACGAATATACGATTTTTAAGGGGCTATGTGATTTGGTTCAAAAATTCTATCTTTTTTCTATGTTAGTTGTTTATTTTTAAACTACCTCTCGTTCACTCTTTTTCCGTGTAATTTCAAGCGAAATACGAGAGCTTAGGTGATAAAACGATGTTTTGTTGTGATGTTACTGCTTTCATAAGGTCATACTGGACACGTAGATGAATGGTCAACTCGTTCCGACACAGTGTGTACATAGTGTGAGAATGTAGATGTACTTTACGCAAATTGGTGTATAGCTCTGATAAGTTGACAAGTCACTCACTCAATCATAGTTTGAAGTCAATAAAGGGCAGACTACTGGCGTCGTTTCATACATTTAATAGTGGACGTACACTTCGACATCACGATCACAGTCATTTGAACAGGTTGGCAAAAAATCATCGTATACTTGAAAAATGGGTGACAATATCAGATGTACATTTATGTGGCATGGAAATATAATGGAACGATAGTAGGCAAGCACTCAATATTCTGGTTGTCTATCGTCTCATGCTTCAACTGACTAATCGCGTCAGTTAAGGTGGATACATAGTCATCAACAATGGTTCACTGACAGAACCTTCTCCTGGCTAAGTTTCACAAGCCGTAAATTCATCCAATGTTTATAGCAACAATGGTAAACCCCAGTAGTGGGTTTTCATAATATGTAGATGTCTGTACCATCATCAGATAATAAGACCTTTTCTGTTCTCCGACAATGGTCCGCTTACAATGGCGGGAATCCAAGATGGCTCTCCTCCGTGAGCTTCGCTCACCCAGGATGAAAATATTATGAAGCAGAATTACTTCGTTATTCATACGTAAATGTCCTCATTGGGCTTCTATACATATCTGCTATCAATAAGGCTGGTTACATCAAGTGATCTAGTACTGCTACATAACACGTCATCTTCATCTGTAATCAACAATCCTAGATGTACGATAATACGTCTCCCATCTAGGCTTAGCAAAAAAGTTCAGCAAAAAAGATTTTGGTTTTACCTGGCTTTAGGAAAACACATACAAGCGAATAACGCACGCCATTCCTAGGCGTTAATAATGGACATTAGGAGAATCTCTGATAATACAGTCATACAGAGAAACAATCTCCTTCCTAGAATAAATCACAGAGATCAATCTTCAAACTTTCTAATCGACCAGCCCATAGTAGCGACGACATGACAGCCTTCTCTGTCCACACACCCAAAATCGACGCATGCGCAGAAATGCCTTTGACCCCAGAGTTCAGCTCAAAAAATAGACCGACATAGAAATACAAAGATATAAGACCGAATCACCTTAAATAGTCAAGGAATAAATATAAGATCGGGCCATAAACATTTTAAGCAAGACCAATCTGTTTCTGGCCATACCAGACGCAAAATGACGTGAATCTATTATTCATACGCCAGATTGTGACACAAGAACAGATACCCCATATAACCGAATATAACATCGATCAATCAGGGTGGTTTACAGAATGGTTTACAGTAGAAACAGGGGTGAAACAAGGCTGTATTATGTCACCACTATTTTTGGAATAGCTATTGATTGGATTATGAGAAACTATACCCACAATGAACAATTGGGTATAAAATGGACAAATGGAAAATTCCTGGGGGACCTGGATTTCGCAGATGATGTAGCATGCTTAAGTTCAACACCAAGACAATCCCAAGAAGCAATAAATAATTTGTGTCATCTCTCGGTTAAAATAGGTCTCCAAATAAATGCCTCTAAAACTAAAGCTATGAACTTTTCTAACGAGACCTTTGATATCATCTTGAACGGGGAAGGACTACAGAAAGTTGAAAGTTTCAATTATTTAGGCAGTAAAATGACTCAGGATGGTGACACAACAAGAGAAATCCATACTAGAATTGCTTTGGTAGCTAGCGCCTTCAATAGATTATCTAACATTTGGAAATTACGATCATTGAATATACATACCAAGCTTCGTCTGTTTAATTCAAATGTTATCTCAGTGTTAACATACGGTTGTGAGAGTTGGAAAATAACAAAATCATTGGAGAACAAGCTGAATACATTCGAGAACAAATGTCTTAGAAAACTCATGAACATCAGTTGGAAAGAATTCAAGACTAATCGACAAATAAGAAAAGACTCTAGGCAGAAATATGTCTCCGACTATATAAGGAAAAAACGATGGTCATATATCGGTCATGTCCTACGAATGCAAAACAACAGAATACCACTACAGGCGCTCACTTGGGTTCCTGAGGGTAAGAGGAAAAAAGGAAGACCAAAAGAAACCCTCAGAAGAACAATAATAAGAGAAGGAAGAACGTTGGGCCTAAATAATGTGCAAGAGCTAAGAGGAGTGGCGTCACAACGAACAACCTGGAGAGCACTGGTTTCTGCCTTATGCGCCGTGTTTGGTGCTTAAAGAATTTATTATTATTATTATTATAATCAGGGTTCTGTCCCTTAGACTGAGAATCATTGATTCTCAAATAAATAGTTTCCATCAGACAAATAGTTATACTTTACATTTGTATGTCTACCAACAGTAATCTGTGCGTCACAGACTACCACGCAAAAGAATATGTGCTCAACATTAGGTCAATCACAATAAGAGCTAAACATGTTTCCATGACCGTAGTGTCCACAATTTTAACTTTTTCATCGTATAGGGGAAACCCCTAAGGCAAAGCGTGCAAGTTGGTTGTAGAGTTAGAACCAATTGAGACGTGATTTGCGTGTTTTTCTAGCCTTGCCCCTCCTTTCCCCAAATGTAGTTTAAGCACATATTTCATAGAACTTGGAAAAGTGGGCATTTATGTCAAGGACGAATTTGAAAAATTGGGTACTGTTTTGTTCGGCTATTCGTTAGCAAATAATAATCTGAAGGCGTAGGCGACACCAACCGTTCTAGCAGAAATTTTTTTGTACGTTCTTATCTTTGCCTTTATGCACTATCCTGTTATATTCTAATTTAGATATTGTATTTAGAAATTCACTACACATCTCCCCCCTTTAGAACAGACGATCATATGTCAGTTCCTACTTCTAAATACACATAGATGAATTTACTATTGTTGCGCACAGATTCTTTTGTGTGGTAGTCTGTGACGCACAGATTACTGTTGGTAGGCATACAAATGTAAAGTATAACTATTTGTCTGATGAAAAGTATTTATTTAAGAATCAATTATTCTTAGTCTAAGGGACAGAACCCTGATTGGTCGATGTTGTATTCGGTTATGTGGGTTATGTTTTCTTGTGTCTCAATCTGGCGTATGAATACTAGATTTACGTCATTTTGCGTCTGGTATGGCCAGAAACAGATTGGTCTTGCTTAAAATGTTTATGGCCCAAATTTATATTTATTCCTTGACTATTTAAGGTGATTCGGTCTTATATCTTTGTATCTTTGTATTTCTATGTCGGCCTAATTTTTGAGCTGAACTCTGGGGTCAAAGGCATTTCTGCGCATGCGTCGATTTGGGGTGTCGACAGAGAAGCTGCTGTCATGTCGTCGCTGCTATGGGCTGTTCGACAAGAAAGTCTGAAGATTGGTCTCTGTGATTTATTCTAGGAAGGAGATTGTTTCTCTGTATGACTGTAGTATCAGAGATTCTCCCAATGTTCATTATTAACGCCAAGGAATGGCGTGCGTTATTCGCTAGAGTGTTTTTTCCTAAAGCAAGGTAAAACCAAAACCTTTTTGCTGAACCTTTTTGCTAAGCCTAGGTGGGCAGACGTATTATCGCACATCTAGGATTATTGACTACAGATGAAGATGACGTGTTATCTAGCAGCACTAGATTATTTGATGTAACCAGCCTTATTGATAGCAGAAATGTATAGAAGCCCAATGAGGACATTTATGTATGAATAACGAATTAATTCTGCTTCATAATTTTTCATCCTGGGTGAGCGAAGCTCACGGAGGAGAGCCATTTTGGGATCCCGCCATTGTAAGCGGATCATCGTCGGAGAACAGAAAAGGTCCTATTATCTGATGATGGTACAGAGATCTATATATTATGAAAACCCACTACTGTGGTTTAAGATTTTTGCCATAGACATTTGATGAATTTACGGCTTGAGAGACTTAGCCAGAAGAAGGTTCTGACCGTGAACCATTGTTGATGATTATGTATCCACCTTAACTGACGCGATTAGTCAGTTGAATCATGAGACGATAGACAACCAGAATATTGAGTGCTTGCCTACTATCGTTCTATTGTATTTACATGCTACATGAATGTATAGCTGATGTTGCCACCCATTTTTTCAAGTATACGATGATTTTTTGCCAACCTGTTCAAGTGACTGTATCTGTGATGTTAGAGTGCGTCCATTAATAAATGTATGAAACGTCATCAGTAGTCTACCCTTTATTGACTTCAAACTATGATTGAGTGAGTGACCTGTCAACTTAACAGAATTGTACACCCATTCGCGTCAATTACATCTACACTCTCACTCTATGTCAACACGGTCCCTTGTCAGCGCTTCAACACTTGACGAACAAGGTGACCTAAGCACTTAACACTGTGTCGGAACGAGTTGACCATTCTGCTATGTGCCCAGCTCTGACAGTGGCATACAAGTAACATTAGGATTGACACACAACACCACAATTCTTTCATTATACATCAAGAGAGCATTCATCTATGTGTCCAGTATAACCTTATGAAAGCAATATCATACCATACCAAAAATACGCGTTATCAACTATCTATGCCTGGTGACTACTCTGATGTTCGTCGTACGGATGTCTGCTTAACAAATCAGCGCCGACATTGGTTTTTCCGGGAATGTACTCTATGGTAAACTGGAATGGCTGTAGGAGCAATGACCAGCGTAATAATCTAGCATTTTCATGCCTTGCTTGTGACAGACATACGAGTGGTTTATGGTCTGTTTGAATCTTAAATGATTTTCCATAAAGATAAATCTGGAACTTTTTTATACCCCATATAACTGCCAGACATTCTTTTTCACTTGTTGAATATTTTTGTTCTGCTGTGTTCAACTTACGGCTAGCATAAGCTACTGCGGTTAATTCCCCATCAAGTGAATTTGACCGTTGTAATAGAGCTGCACCCAAACCGATATTACTGGCATCCGTTCTCACAATGAATTCTTGACTCAAGTCAGGTAATTTCAAAATAGGCCTGCTTGTGAGCTTTTCTTTCAATTCTTGGTATGTTAATTCACACTGCGCTGTCCAAATAATTCTATCAGGATTTCCTTTGCGCGTTAAATCAGTCAATGGAGCACATATGGAGTTAAAGTTTTTAATATACTTTTGGTAGAAACCACATAATGAGACAAAAGATCGCACATCTTTTTTTGTCTGTGGTCTTGGTGCTTTTTTTAACTTCTCCAGGTTCTTGGGGTCAGGGGTCATGTTTCCCTGATGTACTGTGTGTCCCAAGAATTCTAGCTCTTTACATCCAACACAGCATTTCGTCGGTCTAGCTGTCAAATTGGTCTCTCTCAGTCGATCAAACAACATATTCAGAGAGTTAATGTGTTCCTCAAATGTTTCTGTTGCTATGAGAATATCATCCATGAAGTTGGTGATGCATGGATTCTTCAGGGGATCCAGTAACTTTCTCATCATCCTCGAAAACACACTCGGTGCATTTTTCAGCCCGAATGGCAACATATTAAATTCATAATGTCCTTCCGAGGTGCTAAAGGCTAAATAAGGTTTGACTTCCGGCTTTACTGGAATCTGATAGTAGCCTTTGCTCAGATCCACTTTAGAGAAATATTTAGCTTTATTCAGCCTGGCAAACAGCTGATTTGTATCAGGTAATGGATCCACCTGACCTTCTGTGACAGCATTCAGTTTCCTGTAATCTATACACAGCCTGTGTTCTCCAGAGGGTTTTCTCAACAGAAACACACTGGAGCTGTAAGGAGATTCACTGTGCGAGATAATCCCTTCTCTCAACAGATAATCTATCTCCTCCCTTAAAGCTTTTTCCTTAGCGAACGGAATCGAATAGGCTCTCATACAGATTGGTGTTGGGTCTATGAGTTTCATATCATACTCTAATAAATTTGTATGCCCCGGTCGGTCCGTTAACACATCTGTATGATTATTCAGAACCTGTTGAACCCTCTCCCTCTGATTTTCCGTTAAGTGTGTGCTGATTTTTACCTGTGCAGCGGTCTCACAGGGATGTAAAGGATATTCATGAGAAGTGAGTGGTTCCTTTTTCATCTCCATTGCAACAGACAAGGTCAGTAGGTGTGTCTCTTCCTGGTTTTCTCTGTCCAGATATTTCTTCAGGAGATTCACATGATAGATTTTCTCTTTCCCTTTCTTATCTATCTTATAATTTGTTCTAGACACCTTCTCTAGAACTGTATATGGACCTTGCCATCCAATTTGCAATTTATTCTGGCTGCCGGGCAGTAGAAGGAGCACCTTCTCTCCCACAGCTAATTCTCGATCCTTCGCTTTCTTATTGTAATAGGCAGCATGCTTTTTCCTGGCTTGTCTCAAATTTTCATTGGCAAGTTTCCAGCCAGTTTTAAGACGAGTGGTCAGCTCGTTCACATATTGATATGATGAGGTAATATTTTCTTCTGCCTTTTCATCGGTCCATGTCCTTAACAATGCTTCCAATGGACCTTTTATTGGCCTTCCAAATAACAATGTTGCCGGGGCCATACCGGTTGAACTATGGGGTACCTCCCGATAGGCAAACAAGGCGGCGGGAAGGTACTGGTCCCATGTATCTGGTTTTTCATGTGCCAACTTTCTCAGGATCGACATGAGTGTCCCGTTAAATCTTTCCACTTGGCCATTTCCTTGAGGATGATACGGGCTACAATGAAAGTGTTTGGCTTGAAAGATCCTGAATACTTCTTCTGTTAGTTTCCCCTTGAACTGAGAGCCATTATCAGTCAAGATTTGGTTGGGAAAGCCTAACCTGGTGAAGATTGTGAGTAATGCCTCTGCCACATGCTTCGAATCAATTGATGACAGGGCTACCGCCTCTCCCCACATAGAACAAGTGTCCACCAGAGTCAGAATGTAACTGTTCCTCCTCTTGGTCCGAGTGAGAGGTCCCACAATGTCCACTGCAACTCTTTCAAAAGGTGTTCCCACTATGGGCATTTCCCCTAGAGTTACTGGAGCAGTCCAATGCTTTTGAGCTACCTGTTGGCACTCTGGACTGGATTTTACATATCTTTTTATGTCTTCAGTTATTCCTGACCAGAAATAATGACAAGCTATACGCTGTCCTGTTGCGCTGATCCCCATATGACCACTGAAGGGAATCGCATGCCCTAGTTCCAACACTTTAGTCCTATATGAATTGGGAAGGACCAGCTGTCCGTGACCATTGGATCCATTTCCAGCCTTCCTATATATCAATTTGTTCTTCATATAGAAATCTCCCTTGCCTGGAGGTGTATGACATTTGGGCAATTTCTTAAAACAAGGCTTGAGGGTCTTATCCTCCGCCTGTGTCTTCCTCATCTCATCTGGATGGGTATTTATCGGATTATCGTCCTCCTTTTTAGACTGTGATCTGGTCTGCACTGTTGCCATGATCACAGGTCTCTTGGGATTCCCCAAGAAGACATATCTACACCCCAATATAAGAGGGTAGATTGGTTCATTTATCACTGCTGCTTTTATGATTCCTTCCACATATCGCGTTTTCACATTTATCCTGGCGACGGGAAGTGTCATGGTCGCTACGTCCTTGGTTGCAGCTTGAATCTCCACTGTTTCTGTGGTGTATTGATCTGCCTGCACCAGGTGAGAACTCACAACTGAATCATAATCTAATCCAGTATCATACAAACACCTTATGGTGACACCATTGCATGTTACATCTTCACACACTGGGGGGTGGTAAGGTTCCTGTTGTTCAGTAGGGTTGACCTTTACTCCGTTTCTCCCCATTTTCATTGCAGCGAAATTAGGAGTTTTCCTTCAACAATTTTCAGTGTTATGGTTGTCCATCCGACAATTTTTACAATACCTCTTTCCTTGGTTAAAAGGTTTTCTTTCATCATATTTCCTTTCATTGAATTGTGAGGTTTTATTTTTATAGTCATTGCGTGGCCTATCAAAGTGGTGCTTACCTTTATTCTGTTCTCTATGGTCAAACTTATTAAAGTTTTGAGGTGCCTTAAAATTGTCTACCTGTTTCTTTTTATTACCAACTACCTCTGCCTGGGCTGCCTGATACCTCTCAGCGACATTGAGTAACTCACCCAGCCTCTCTGCACCTTGTTCCATGAGAAACTTTCTCAGGTCTGGAGCCATGGACTCTCTTAGCTGCTCAATAAGGATCATCTCCTTAAGATCTTGGGTTTTCCCCAGAGCAGTCCATTTCTCCAAGTAGGTCTCTAACCGTGCAGAGAACTGGTGATAAGTCTCACCCGACAGTAGTTTGGCATTCCTAAATTTTTTTCTATAAAATTCTCCGTTCTTTTCGTATCTTAATAAAAGAGCCTGCTTTAGCATGTCATAATTGTCTTGGTCATCTCTGCTCATCTTGGCAAAAACTTCATAAGCCGTTCCTCTAAGCCCTTGGGATAACTTGAGGCTCCACCTCTCTCTCTCTCTAACCCATATGTAGTAGCTAAAAGTTCAAATCTACTTAAATACCCTTCGATGTCATCGTCTTTCTCAACAAAATGGTCTACATGAAAACCCATAGCTGAGGTTGAGGCTCCCTGACTGGCAGTGGCATCTGAGGCAAAGGGGCTGGCACCATTTTCAGGAGCATGGCCTTGAATTTCCAACTCCCTTAGTCGTAACTCATGCTCCCTCTGCAATCTCCTATCTTCTGCTTCCCTTTCTGCAGCCACTCTCTTTTCTTCTCTTTCAGCTGCCAATCTCTTTTCTTCTCTTTCAGCTGCCAATCTCTTTTCTTCTCTTTCAGCTGCCAATCTCTTTTCTTCTGCTTCTCTTTCAGCCTTTTTTTTCTTCTAATTGGAGCCTTTTTATCTCTGCCTCGCTATCTGCCTCCAATGCCCTAGCCTCCCTGTCAGCCTCAATCTGCAACCTCTTAATTTCTTTGTCAGTCTCAATTTGTAACTGTAATTTTCTTTCTTCTGCTATCTTCCTATCGTCCCTTTCAATATACTTGTCGCATTCTGAAGTTACATATTGAATCAAAGCTTGACCCTCCATGTTCATTTCTTTCGCAGTCTGCACAGCAGCAGATCGAAACTTTGCCAGATCAGCCATTTGTATTATGCAACCTTTAATTTTCTAACTATACAAATCTCTAATTATGGCTAATAATTTCTAATGATAACCAAGAACAACCACAGGCACTGATAGCTCAACTACTATTCAATTTTTCCAAAAGGAATGCTTTTAGTTTTATACTATCTGAGATTCCTAATATACTTGATAATATTTTAAGAATTTAAAATCCCAGAATCAAACTACCCAATATAGCTGGTGTTATGAGAAATTCAATCCCGGAGGAGCCCCAATATATGTAGTGGATTTTGATGTTATGAATTGTTGTTATGTATTGTATTTGTATTAAATGAGATTAGCTATGAAGGTCCCTGAATTTACCCAATAGTATTGTGAACTTTTCAGAGTACCTTTCCGCTACCACCCTTTTTATCTCATTTAAAATGTATCTATATTATTATATTAAATGACTTCGTGTAGTGTCTAGGGTTATGAAGGTAGAGTGTAATGTTCAATAACCAACAAACATACAAACAAATAGTTTATTATTCACAACAACACACAGTACTACCACAATAACATACAAACGACACTTTAAAAGGCTATCTAATTTAAGACTGTGGTTGAAATTTGTGTAAATATAATTTTTACAATTTATTATCCTGATTCTAATTTATTTTGACCCAGGACTGACAATCAAAAGTGAAATCAAAAGAATCATTTACATCAGTCCAATAACACAGTATCTTCTGTCCATACATAAAAATATTATTCTAATATACGTGTGTAGTTGTCTTCTTCTACTGTAAGGTAATACTGGTAGTACCACTAGGTTGTTGGTTAAAATCACACACCCTTTTATTTATGTTTGTTTTAGTTTGTCACTTGTGGGACTATTAACTATATGTCCCAGTTTTATTCACTGTCACTTTATATTCCTTTTTAGTTCTGTTGGTTGAGCTGCCAGGTGCCGAACAAAAAACTTATCTTGGCAGTAGAATACAGGTAGAACGTTTCCTCTGCTCGCTTGACAATCTGTTCCCTGTTTGATAGGCAATGGCCACTAGCATGGGCTCGCAGTATACAGACAGAGTCCTGAATCGAGCAGTTTTCAAGCGTTTGGTACCACATTAACGTCAGTACCCAGGACCTCTGAAATGTGAAGGTTATGCATCCTTCTTAATACCTAGCAAACACTAATAGTCCACATTCTAGGACAGGTACATTACAAACAAACAAAAAGGGTCATAGCCTTATGCCAACCTATGCCACCATTATCTTTTGATGTGACAAAGTACACCAGTATTCCTCTCCCCTAATAGTTACAACGCCACTGCAATTCCAGCTGTAATCTTTTCCATATAATAGGATAGGTGTTATGCTCCTTTATGACACTCATACATATTCTTGTAGTTTTACACCTCTCTGACAGTCTATCACATGGTGGATCAATCTCTATGCTTGGCCTACTGGTTGCTATAGACCCACTCACGTACAGTCATATATTATTATTTCACATTAAATTTTTATATAAAATACATGTTAATAAATGTCAATCTTACCACATTTTTTCAATGAAATACACAGTGACGATGACTGACACAGTTTCGATCTGTTTTATTGCCCAGGCTGCCTAGAAATTGTATTTGAAAGCACAGCCTGATCTCATCGATCGCTGTTAAAATTTTTCAAGAAATGGCGTCCCCCCTAACGCTTTTTCTTACAATATCGACTCAGTTGGCCAATCACTCTCAATATTACAGTGGTAAACCGTCTTTCAAAAAAATATCATTCAAACCTTTCTACGTTACTAGGCTATTTATGTTTATTCAAAGGTCAGCCAATAATATTTCGTCTCACTTCAAATTCCACCCAATCGGATTCACCGTAATATCTTAGCCTATCTGTCACCTACTTTTTTCCCAAAAAATGTGCGATCTAATCTAAGCAGATATGACTTGACCTGACAGTATCTCTGATTCTCTATGTATTGTTTTATCATTATTTGATTAGTTAAGGGACTATTTAGATAACTAACAACATATTCTTGGTCAGCAAGTCTTCAGGTACACGAATATACGATTTTTAAGGGGCTATGTGGTTTGGTTCAAAAATTCTATCTTTTTTTCTATGTTAGTTGTTTATTTTTAAACTACCTCTCGTTCACTCTTTTTCCATGTAATTTCAAGCGAAATACGAGAGCTTAGGTCATTCACAATAAGAGCTAAACATGTTTCCATGACCGTAATGTCCACAATTTTAACTTTTTCATCGTATTGGGGAAACCCCTAAGGCAAAGCGTGCAAGTTGGTTGTAGAGTTAGAACCAATTGAGACGTGATTTGCGTGTTTTTCTAGCCTTGCCCCTCCTTTCCCCAAATGTAGTTTAAGCACATATTTCTTAGAACTTGGAAAAGTGGGCATCTATGTCAAGGACGAATTTGAAAAATTGGGTACCGTTTTGTTCGGCTATTCGTTAGCAAATAATAATCTGAAGGCGTAGGCGACACCAACCGTTCTAGCAGAAAATTTTTTGTACGTTCTTATCTTTGCCTTTATGCACTATCCTGTTATATTCTAATTTAGATATTGTATTTAGAAATTCACTACAATATGTTTTGTGTTGAGATTCTTTCACAACATTCTTACAATACCCTAGACACTTTATGTAGCTTTCAGTCACGCTAGTCAATAATAAAATAACTTAGAGTGAGATCGTAAGGTGGTAACAAGAAAGGTACTCTGTAACACAGCTGTCCATTGTTTACCTCAGAGACCTTTACAGTTGATCTCACTCAAGTACAACTATATGCACACCATTCTTCTTAACATCTAAACCCACCACATATATTGGGGTCTCTAAGTCCGAGATTTGAATTTGGTATATATATATAGATGAATGTTTGAAATAGGAATCTCATACAGCATATATTAACTAACTCCAGGAATAAAAATTAGCAGTAGGATATAAATTCAAGATTGTATTACTAATGTTAGTAGAGGTTAGGAACACCCCCTAAGAAAGATAAAAATAATTAAGAGGAGATTTACAGTGATAGGTTGTCACAGCCAGTAGTAATTAGTTAATTATAGTTAGTATTTGTTTTGGTTAAGTTTAGGATTGTCTTAAAACCTTAGTAGATCTACTTGAGTTAGAATGGCTGATCTAGCCAAATTCAGATCTGCCGCTGTACAGACTGCTAAAGAGATGGGCATGGATGGACCAGAGTTGGTCCAATATGTAACTTCAGAATGCGACAAGTATATTGAAAGGGAGGATAGGACGTTAGCAGAAGAAAGAAAATTACAGTTACAAATTGAGGCTGACAAAGAACTTAAGAGGCTGCAGATTGAGGCTGACAAAGAGGCTAAGGCATTGGAGGCTGAGGCTAAGAAGTTACAGATAGAGGCAGAAGAAAAAAAGGCTGAAAGAGAAGCAGAGGAAAGAAGACTGGCTGCAGAAAGAGAGAGAGAAAATCTCTCACAAGGAATTTAAAGTGGAAAGAAAACCCCAAGAAAAAAATTGGTAGTGGTCGATTTGTGAGTGATGATTCAAGGAAGAGAAGTCACCCCCACCACACCTTCAATTACATGAAAATTGCCGGGGCCATGAAACATATGTAGGCAACCTTGTTATTTGGAAGACCAAAAAAGGTCCATTGGAAGACTTGTTAAGGACGTGGACTGATGATAAGGCAGAAGAAAACATTACCTCATCATATTAATATGTGAACGAGCTGACCACACGTCTTAAAACTGGCTGGAAACTTGCCAATGAAAATTTGAGACAAGCCAGGAAAAAGCATGCTGCCTATTACAATAAGAAAGCGAAGGACAGAGAATTAGCTGTGGGAGAGAAGGTGTTCATTCTACTGCCCGGCAGCAAGAAAAAATTGCAAATTGGATGGCAAGGTCCATATACAGTTCTAGAGAAGGTGTCTAGAACAAATTATAAGATAGATAAGAAAGGGAAAGAGAAAATCTATCATGTGAATCTCCTGAAAAAATATCTGGATAGAGAAAACCAGGAGGAGACACACCTGTTGACCTTGTCTGTTGCAATGGAAATGAAAAAGGAACCACTCACCTCTCATGAATATCCTTTACATCCCTGTGAGACCGCTGCACAGGTAAAAATTAGTACACACGTGACGAAAAATCAGAGGGAGAGAGTTCAACAGGTTCTGAATGATCATACAGATGTGTTAACGGACCGACCGGGGCATACAAATTTATTAGAATATGATATGAAACTCATAGACCCAACACAAATCTGTATGAGAGTCTATTCGATTCCGTTCGCTAAGGAAAAAGCTTTGAAGGAGGAGATAGATTATATTTTCTTCTTCTTTCGTTCGCTTGAACTATATTGTCTATATCTGCAATGTTGTTTCTTGTATAAACTTCAATGTCTTTTGTAGTTCATACAGAGGTCCATATAGTTTTGCTTCCAGTGTTGTTTCTCTGGGCCAGTGGGTTTGCCTCAATATATCATATTCAGGGGAATCTTGAAGTACGTGCTCCGCAGTCTGGGGTGCCTGTCCACATGTACACATGGCTGAATTGCCAATCTTGAATTTTGTATACATGTGGCTGCGGAGGCGGTTGTGTCCTGTTCTGAGGTGCAGAATGACTATTTGTTCTTATCTGTTCATAGCTTGGTAGTCATCCTGCGTTGGTGTTGGTGGCTTTCTGATAGATTTGATCACCTTTTTCTTCTGATGGTATGTAACTGGTACATCCGGTTGCTCGTCTGCAGCACCTTCTTTAGCCAGTCCATCTGCTCTCTCGTTTCCTGGTATTCCACAATGAGACGGTATCCACTGCATGGTGACCCTGCGCTGGTTGCACAGTTCAGAAAGTAGGGCTTGTATGCCTGGCAATTTTCTGGACTGAAGTGCTTGGAGTGCTGATCTTGCATCTGTCAGAAATACTACAGGATGTGGACCGAGATTGGTGTTCAATAGTTTCTCAGTTGCCACCTTGATTGCCTGGACTTCTGCATCATAGTTGTTACAGAATTTCCCCGTTGGTACTCTGACAGTATCCCTAGTGTTGTTTGGGTATTCTATGTACACTCCTGCTCCTCCATTCTTTACTGCATTCTGTGCTGACCCATCCGTGTATACTCGGACCCAGAGGTCCTGTGGGTATTCATCATCCAGGAAACTGAGAGTGACTGTCCTACGTTGCACGCTGTTCTGTTCATCCCTGTCGAATATTACTTTCACTTTTGTCTGGATGTGTACTGGTAGTCCATGCTCCTCTCTCCAAGGGGTTTGTTCTGGCACAGACTTTAGGGGGCTGTTAACTTCAGGCAGGTCTGAGGTTTGTCTACGTCATCGTTTGGCCTGGTGGAGAAAGCTGCTTCTTTTCAGTCGCCCCATTGCTAGGTTTTGGAATCTGTCCTTCATTGGATGGCTCGGCATAAAGAAAAGACCATTTAAAAAATTGCACTGGAATGCTGAAGGCGTCAATAGTAAAAAAGACGGCTACAGCAAAAAATTAGAGCTCGAAAATATCTTGAATGAAGAGCAAGTAAATGTATGTTGCTTGCAAGAAACCCACCTCAACAAGGACATAGCCTTCAAAATCAGAGGCTACCAGTGCTACCGATCTGACCGAATAGACAGGCGAAAGGGTGGAATACTGACACTCGTGAGGAATAACATCAGTGCATGTCAGCTTGAAACATATATGGACGGAGCGGAATACCAGATGCTTCATCTCAGGACAGAAAGTTCAGAATTCCACCTGCTCAACTACTACTGTCCGAGCGACCGCCCACTGGCACTAGATACAATCCCAGCAAAAGAAAGACTGATTGTATGCGGAGACTTCAACAGCCACTCACAGAGCTGGGGCTATGATCACATGGACAGGAGAGGTGAGGAGCTTAAAAACTGGCAGGATGACAATGGGCTTATCCTGATTAACCAGCCAATCGACCCGCCAACCTTCTACTCGAGATCATGGCACACCACCTCTACACCAGACCTGGCATTCCACTCACCCAGCCTGGAGTGGAACACCACACGCGTTGTAGGGAAACAACTTGGAGGCAGCGACCACCGGCCAGTCTTCCTTATTGTGGAAAATGAGCTTGTCAAGGAGAGCAGCACTCTCTCTAGGTGGAACTACAAGAAGGCAGACTGGACAATGTACCAGCACCGTACTAGTATACTGGCTAGAGATCTGACTGTAGACAAAGACATCAATAAGCTAGTCGATGAATTCAGCAGATGCATATTACAGGCTGCTCGTGAAACAATACCTAGAGGGGCTCGTAAGCACTACAAACCATATTGGAATAGTGAACTAGAGCAGCTGCACAACGACGTGGAAACATCTCGAAAGCAGGCAGAGACCAGTCCATGCCAAGAACACCACAATAACTACCAGCAAGCTAAGGCCAAATTTCAAAGGGCCAAGTTGCAGGCCAGGCGAAGAAGCTGGAAGGAGAAAACAGAGTCCTTGAACTTTGAAAGAGATACGAGGAAACTGTGGAAGCTGGTAAAACAACTTAATGATGAAGGTAAAGAGAGAAACTCAAGGATTGCTCTGTACAAAGATGGAAACATCCTCATGGGAAAACAGGCAGCTGATCACTTTGCAGACTCCTTTGCTAAAGACAACAACATCAAAGTTAGCCCAGAGAAGCAACAGGAGACTCGTGAGAAACAACAATACGCAGGACGAGATGGAACCATACCTGCAGTTATGGAGGCACCAATCACATTCAGAGAACTGGAGCTTGCAATATCCAAATTGAAAATGAGAAAGTCGCCAGGAGTTGATGGAGTGTCCAATGAAATGATTAAGAACTTGGGAACCGCAGCAAAAACAAAGCTGCTGCAGATCTTCAATATCTGTTGGAACTCAGGCAGAGTTCCACAGACCTGGAGGGAAGCAATCATGATACCACTCCTAAAACCAGGAAAAGACAGTTCCACTGCCTCCAGCTACAGACCAATCAGCCTTACAAGCTGCCTCTGCAAAACAATGGAACGTATCATCAACCTCAGGCTACAGTGGTACCTTGAAAGTGAAAACCTTCTTGTACCACAGCAGGCGGGCTTTAGGCAGTGTTATTCCACCGAAGATCAGGCAACTTACCTTTCCCAAGAGATTGAGGATGCGTTCCAAGATAAGAAACTGGTACTAGCAGCATGGATAGATCTAAGGAAAGCATTTGACAAGGTTTGGAAAGAAGGGCTTCTGAAGAAACTGAGAAATTGTAGAGTGAATGGTAAGATGTACAAATGGGTGAAAGCATACCTGCATAACAGAAGAGCCCGAGTACAACTAGATGGCCTCAAGAGTAAGAAAATTCTACTGCGTCATGGCGTCCCTCAGGGAGGGGTTCTGTCCCCCACACTTTTCCTAGTCTACATCAACGACCTGGTTGCTGAACTACCACATGGAATGAAAGTGGCAATGTACGCTGATGACCTGGTAATATGGTGCACAGATGAGCATGCAACAGTGGCCACCAAACTGCTACAAAGAGCTATAGATGCCTTAACCTCATGGGCAAATAGATGGTGTGTCAGCATCAATACAGACAAGTGCAGCACTACGCTCTTCACCCTCTCTCCCAAACAAAAAGCTGGTGTCATCAAGATAAACGAAGAGCTCCTGAGAGAAGATAAACAACCCACCTATCTCGGAGTTACATTCGATGATAGGCTACATGGAAGCAGCACATCAACAAAGCAGCAACAAAGGCCAGGAGGAAGTTAGCCATCCTGAGAAAACTAAGTGGAACCACATGGGGAGATAGCGGGAAAATACTTAGTAAAGTTTACCAGCAGGGCATACGACCACACCTGGAATATGGGTCAGCTGCGTGGTGCCCAGCATCAAACACCACATTACAAGAGCTAGATAAGGTGCAAAACCAGGTGCTTAGGGTCATCACGGGGGCAATGAAATCAACGCCTATAGTGAAGATGGAGAAAATGGGGAGGATACAAGCACTGAGAGAACGCAGAGACACGAAAGTGCTAACACAGGCAGAAAAGATTATCTGTTGAGAGAAGGAATTATCTCGCACAGTGAATCTCCTTACAGCTCCAGTGTGGTTCTGTTGAGAAAACCCTCTGGAGAACACAGACTGTGTATAGATTACAGGAAACTAAATGCTGTCACGGAAGGTCAGGTGGATCCATTACCTGATACAAATCAGCTGTTTGCCAGGCTGAATAAAGCTAAATATTTCTCTAAAGTGGATCTGAGTAAAGGCTACTATCAGATTCCAGTAAAGCCGGAGGTTAGACCTTATTTAGTCTTTAGCACCTCGGAAGGACATTATGAATTTAACATGTTGCCATTCGGGCTGAAAAATGCACCGAGTGTGTTTTCGAGGATGATGAGAAAATTACTGGATCCCCTGAATAATCCATGCATCACCAACTTCATGGATGATATTCTCATAGCGACTGAAACATTTGAGGAACACATTAACTCTCTGGATATGTTGTTTAATCGACTTAGAGAGACAAATTTGACAGCTAGACCGACGAAATTCTGTGTTGGATGTAAAGAGCTGGAATTCTTGGGCCACACAGTACATAAGGGAAACATGACCCCTGACCCCAAGAACCTGGAGAAGTTGAAAAGAGCACCAAGACCACAGACAAAGAAAGATGTGCGATCCTTTGTCTCATTATGTGGTTTCTACCAAAAGTATATTAAAAACTTTAACTCCATATGTGCTCCATTGACTGATTTAACGCGCAAAGGAAATCCTGATAGAATTACTTGGTCAGCGCAGTGTGAATTAGCCTACCAAGAGTTGAAGGAAAAGCTCACAAGCAGGCCTATTTTGAAATTACCTGACTTGAGTCAAGAATTCATTGAGAGAACGGATGCTAGTAATATAGGTTTGGGGGCAGCTCTAATACAAAGGTCAAATTCACGTGATGTGGAATTAACCCCAGTAGCTTATGCTAGTCGTAAAATGAACACAGCAGAACAAAAATATTCAACAAGTGAAAAAGAATGTTTGGCTGTCATATGGGCTATAAAAAAGTACCAGATTTATCTTTATGGTAAATCATTTAAGATCCAAACAGATCATAAACCACTCGTGTGTCTGTCACAAGCAAGGCATGAAAATGCTAGATTATTACGTTGGTCATTGCTATTACAGCCATACCAGTTTTCCATAGAATATATTCCAGGCAAAACCAATGTTGGCGCCGATTTTTTAAGCAGACATCCGTAAGACGAACATCAGATTAGCCACCAGGCATAGATAGTAAATTTATCTATGTGTGTTTAGAAGTAGGAACTGACATATGATAGTCTGTTCTAAGTGGGGAGATATGTGGTGAACTTCTAAATACAATATCTAAATTAACATATAATAATATAGTGCATAATGTCAAAGATAGGATAGTACTAAAAATTTCGGCGAGAATCGTAGTAGTCGCCTACGCCTTCAGTGTATTATTTGATAACGCTTTGGCCGAACCAAAAAGGGTACCCTAGTTTTCAAATTCAACCTTGAGATAAACGTACCACTTTCCAAGTTCAAATGAAACATTTCCATAGAATACATTGTAGAAGGGAGGAGAACGGATAGATAACCCAACGCAAATCACGTCTCACATTGTTTCTAAAAATAAAACCAACTTGCTAGCCTTGCCCTTAGGCGGTTTTCAGAATACGAGGAAAACGTTAGAAAATGTGGACACTATGGTCATGAAAACACGCCTAGCTCTTGTTGCGAATGACGTAATTCTAGACGTATTACGAGAGACTCCCGTAATTAGCTTGAAAGTACATGGAAAAAGAATTGAACAGGAGGTAGTTTAAAAATAAACAACTAACATGGAAAAAAGACAGAATTTTTAACCAAGCCACTTAGCCCCATAAAAATCATATATTCGTGTACCTGAAGACTTGCTGACTAAGAATATGTAGTTAGTTATCTAAATAGTCTATTAGATAATCAAATATTGGTAATAATACATAGAGAATCGGAGATACTGTCAGGTCAAGTCATATCTGCTTAGATTGGATAGCATATTTTTGGGGGGAAAAAAGTAGGTGAAAGAAAGGCTAAGATAGTACGATGAAGTGGATTGGATGAAATTTGAAGGAAGCCGAAATATTATTGGCTAACCTAAATATACAAATCTAGTTGGTAGTAGTAACGCATAGTGGTTTGAGATATTTTAAAAAAAACGTTTCATTCAAAAAATAAAGAGATGCTTGGTCTCATTGGCCAAAGCCTTTTACTTTAACGAAATAGTAAGCTGCTCGCTGCCATTTTTACAAAATATTCAGAGGAGCAAGAAGCGATGAGCAGACTTGTGCTTTGTTTTAAAATAAATAACAACAGAAAGCAATCTGAACAGAGGCAGTGATGAAAGTGTGCCATATTCGATTGCCTAATTCATCGTTACTTGTTTAATATTTCCTAGATATGTGGTAAGAATGATTTTATTGACTTTTAATTAAAAAAGGGTTGTGTGTAAGAAAAGGCCATGACAAAAGATTGTAATTAAATGGTTCCATAGCAGACTTAGGCAGGGCCTAGATGTTGATACATCATATAATGGACCATCTAAGAAGTTTAGAACTACAGGACTATATGTATAATGGTCTCACAGGAACATTACACCTATCTTATTGCATGGAAAAGATTACTGCAGGAATGACAGAGGCGTAGCATCCATTAGGGAAGAGAAAGAAAACTGGTCATTGCATACATGGACGATATTTGTCTTTTCAGTGATTCTTGGGAAGATCACTATTTGGGTTTATATGAGTTACTGTCTACTCTACGTTAGCATAATTTGACTGCAAAACCCTCTAAAGCCTATGTTGGGTTTAGTGAAATTTCTTTCCTGGGTCACCGTGTTGGTCATGGTCTCTTGAAGACAGAAGTCCACAACATTTCTAAGGTATTAAACATTTCTATTCCTAAGACGAAGAAGCAAGTACGTAGTCTTTTAGGTTTAATACAATTTTACGGGAGATTCATTCTAAATCTATCTACTATTGTGGCACCTCTTTCAACCCTATTAAAGAAAAGGTCTCCTAATATGGTGCACTAGTCCCATGAATGCCAATCTTCATTGGATCAGATCAAAGCTTTATTCTCATCTCCTCCTATCTTAAGGCTACCTACTACTGATAAGAGTTTTGTGCTTCGTAGTGACGCTTCATACACTGGGATCGGAGCGGCATTAATGCAGGAGTATTCAGGAACTCTGCACCCTGTAATGTATATCTCTAGGAAACTAAATGCGGCCGAAATGAATGACTCGTTCTAGACCGTGAATTGTTGGCTATGGTTTGGTCAATCCTTAAGTTGCAAAGATTCCTTCTTGGTGCGCATTCCATTGTGGAAACCTACCAAAAAGCTCTTACAGCTATTCAGAGTTGGAATTTGAAGAGATCGAGATCAACTCAATATGCCATTGCTCTTCAACCTTTTCATTTCACGGTGCGAGCTATCCGTGGTTCAGAAAATGTCATGGCGGATATACTGACTAGATGCCCACATGACTCCACTTAACTCTTGTGTCCAAAATTTCCTGATACACGTCTAGACTCATGACAGTTCTTTACTATAACAATATGTTAGCACATTTGTGTTCACCTTAGAGTTGTAAATTAGGTGATTTCTTTCTCTGTTACCATCTTAGGTATAACGGAGGAAGGTTTGGTTCCCACAATATAAGGGACGAAAGTTCGCAAAGCCACAGTTTATAGTTTATAATGAATGTTTGATTGCTGCATATTAGAAAATCTTACGGTTATCATATAGAATTATTTGTATTTTCTCAGCAGAATCATTACTGGTGCTGGGAGAATCTGTACATGTTGTCATCCATGATGTATTACGATGTCCATACTTACCAGTTGGACGACACTGTAGATGCGCCCGCTTAGAATTTGATCTGCAACATAATTTATCTGCTATATTGTTAATATTGTGTAACATTATATTAAATCATATATTGCATGTTAGAATAATGTACCTTTATTGGTTAAAGTGATTGTATCACTGTTTTTGATGATTTGTCCATTGCTAAACTAGGAAATAAGGTACTTGATGTAATATAATATGATATGTATATAATTTTTGGTTTGCATTGTAACTTTGTCAGCACTATAGGGTACGTTGGTGGCACCGCCCAGGATGTGTACCGGTATACTTAGAGAAATGCTTTCTCTAATGTGCTGAGATATATTCTCACCTGATGTTCTATGCGTTGAGTTAGCCTCATATTAGGCATTATATTTATTGGTGATACTTCTCATCTGCGCATTATGTGTGCGTTATGAGCTTGTTGTATCTTGCTCTTGGATGTATTTTTAAAAAAATGTTTCATTTTTTCCCCTGGGGGGCGGGGGGGGGGGGGGGGGGGGCGGTAAACTGTAGTGGTCTGTTTGCTGAGTCTATAGTATGTAAAATGTACCTGGTTTATTTTGGAGACTTTATCTATTAAATTCTTGGTCAAAGGGGATTAATTCATGTTTTACTGGGATTGTAGTTAACAGGGGTGGTTGTCCCACTTGGCTGTTAACCCAGCGTCTAATTTTAGAACCGATGTCAGCTTTTCCTGACATGTTCTCCCATCTGAGCTTAGCTCAAGGGTCGAGCGTCATGGCACATGGGCAAAGAATCTGGCGCAATTTAAGACATCCTGTGTTAGGGAGTCGAGCTGTAGTTTTGTAAGGGTCAAGGCGGTTTTGAGGAAGTCCTCTGTGTGTTCGACCGATATGGCTAAAGATTGCTCCCCTATATTATATTCTGAAGCGCATAGGAGGCGAGTGAGTTTTGTGATGTTTATTCTGTAGGAACATTAAGGTAATTTACCCTTAAAACAGTTTCTTTTTGTCAGAATCATGTATGACATTTTTGTAGCCAGCTCAGCGACTTTTCCCCTGGGCGGGAAAGAGTCCATTTAAGATTGCCAGAATTGGAGCTCACGAAGTATGCTATCATCATTTGCATCGGGCCTGTGTATGCCTAAAGTACTTTATATTTGTTGTATCCCGCTATCTGCGGTGATGCCATTTAACGGGTTTGATTCACCCTGTTTGTTGTTGAAATACCACGGAGGCCATCATATCTATAAGCTCGCCATATTGCGCGGCCAGCTGTAGACCCATATATATGACTTACTGATGTCAGAAAGGAGTTGTGTAAACTCACATATTTGCTGTACTTTGCTGTAGCTGACGAAGGTGGAATTGTACAAGATCAGCTTTATTATATACATGCACAGCTTGCTGATGAACTATATTCATACATGCTATGTCCTGAATTGTTAATGACTATTTTATGTTGATGTCGGCGTATCTGACAAATCTAATTTCAATCATAACAGTCGATCTCATAAAAATATAATTCTACCCGAATTTCTCTTACCCACACTAACTGTTAAAAGTACAGTGAACTGTACCTAGAAACCGCTCACTGTCCAGTGTCCGCTACTGTCAGGAAGGAGCACTGTACAGTGTTCCCTACCGTTCAGTGCTACCTGCCTCCTACACCGGCAAAAAAGTATACTTTGTTGTTTTTTTTAAACTGATTAAATCGACCTTTGATAACTAGAATTTTAGGATAAATCGAAGCAATTATTCAGCCCTTACTCAAATTAGGACTGGCATCACAAACATAACACTTACACACTTTTCTCTCTTGTATGTCTTCTTGTGTGCAGTATTTAGAATACAGACTTGAGAAAATCAAACACCACAAACACCACTCTTAAAACGTTCCTCTCATTTGTTTTCTTGTGTGTAACTTTAGAATACAGACTTGAGAAAACCCAAAACCACAAACACCACACTTATCCATCTTGTCTCTAATGTGTTTCAACACGTCTCTTTTTCTGGGTACAGTCGGAAAATGCATCACCACAAATATCACATGTGTATGGCATTTCTCCTGTATGTCACCTTTTATGCCTTCCAAGAGTAAATTGAGAAAATCTCACCCCACATACATCACACATATAACACTTTTCTCCTGTATGTGTCCTTTTGTGCCTCTTTAAATTGTCATCTAGGAAAACTCTGCTCCACATACATCACACTTATTATATCTCACTCCTGTATGTGTCCTGTTGTGCTTCTTTAAATGACCATTTTGAGAAAATTCTGCCCCACAAATATCACACTTATAAGGTATGTGTCATTTTGTGATTTTTTAATTTATATTTTGATAAAATTTTCCATACAAACATCACACATTTAAGTTTTCTCTCCTGTATGTGTCCTTATATGACCCTTTAAATGACCATGAAGATTCTGCTCCACATACATCCATTTATATAAGGTTTCTTTGTTGTCTGTGTCTTTTTGTGCTTCTTTAAATGACCATTTTGAGAAAACTCGGCTCCATAAACATCACACTTGTAAGGTTTCTCTCCTGTATATGTACCTGTGTGATCTTTTAAAGTACCATTTCGAGATAATTCTGCTCCATAAATATCGCACTTATGAGGTTTCTCTCCCGTGTGTATCATTTTTTTATTTCTTTAAATAACTAGTTACAGAAAATCCTCTTCCACAAATATCACACTTATAAGGTTTCTCCCCTGTGTGTGTCAATGTTTAAATAACTATTTATAAAAAATATAAAAATATCTAATTTTTCTCCTGTACGCTTTCTTTTGTGACATTTTAAATTAGAATCTTGAGCAAACTCTTTACCACAAACATTAGACTTATAAGTTTTCTACTTTATGTTCGTTACACTAGTGGCATTTCTCTCCTGTATATGTCATTTTATGATCACTTTAAGAAAATTCTTATCTACAAACATATTTATAATGTGACTTGCCATTACGATATATTATGGGTTTCTTTACGTAGTTACTCTTAGAAAACCTTCTACAAACATCACACTTGTTAGGTACCTTCTATATGCTGCATTATGTGTGCCTTTAGATAACCAAAATGAGCATACCCCATACCACAGAAATCACACTTATAATGCTCCTGTGCTGTGTGCATTCTTTCTTGTTGACATAGACTGGATTTTGTAGCTAATTCTACATTACCAACATTAACAGGGGGGTTTGGGATGTCAGGTATTGGTAGTACCTCTGGTGAAGGAGCTGTCATGCCCTTTTCAGGGCAGCTCGGCCACCTTTGGTCCAAACCTGACATCCAGCTCTCACCTGTGGTTCCTCGTAGCTGTCAGCATGCGACAGCGGCCACCCCCCGGGCAACGGCTTTGACAGGCCGGCTAAACTAGGTGAGGGTAGCCGACTGGTTATAAACCTTCGGTGAGTTAGGGTCTGCCTACCCATGCATGCGAAGACTGGATTCGATAGACTGCGCGGAAGAAACCATCTATTGGTTCAACGGGCATGACAGCGATTACCAGCAATGCGCTGTGGAGCGTAAGGAGCACGGCGAGGCACGTAGAACGCCCTGGTCATCCACTGCATCCTGTGTTGTCTTCAGTCGTCTTGATAATATCTTGCCACTGGAACAGATAACTCCGGACGAGAGAGTGAGGATGACGATTAGCGCAACTCTTCCTCACTTTAATCCAATTACAGCGCAAGCCACAGCCTCAGACAGATACATACAGACACTACACTCAAAGACCTGTGGCGATGGGGGAATGGCGAACCAGAAAGTGTGGATACACTCAAGCTGCAGCCACAATCCTGCACACAGGCGGCTTAGGCCATATGGTCGTTTCTCGCTGGAACTTTGAAGCAGCGACGAGATCCGGCAACCCCCTGAGCAGCCCTCTTTAGGATCACTCTGCTCACCTCCATGGCATGAGGAAGGGGCTAGAAAAGGTGCCCTGAACATAGCCTGCTTCATCCTACTCTGACCAGCTTGACGCGGCTGGATGGTATCCCAATCATGCGTTCGAACAAAAAGTAAGAAAAAATGAAGGTGCTTACCTTCGGCACGTGGAACGTGTGAACACTACTCGACAATACCTTGGCCGACAGACCTGAAAGACGGACTGCACTTGTGGCCAAAGAACTGGCGCGCTATAATGTCGATATATCAGCCCTAAGTGAGACGCGACTACCAGAAGAAGGTCAGATTACTGAAATTGGAGGTGGCTACACATTTTATTGGAGTGGCCGGGACAGCAAGGAACGGCGTGGGGCTGGTGTTGGATTCGCCATTAAATCTCATATCGTACGAAAACTTGTCAAATCTCCTAAGGGCATTAATGATCGCCTAATGACCCTTCATGTCCCACTAGGAAGCAACAGAAGTGCCACACTGATCAGTGCATATGCCCCAACAAAGACAAACCCTGAGGAAACAAAAGAAAAGTTCTATGACGAACTTAACTCAATCATCTCATCAGTTCCTAAATCTGAGAAACTTATTATTCTCGGCGACTTCAATGCCAGAGTAGGCACTGACCACAACACCTGGGAAGGAATACTTGGAAAACATGGCATAGGCAAATGTAATAGTAATGGGCTCCTATTACTCAGCCTGTGTGCCACACATGATTTGTCCATCACGAACACCATGTTTCGCCTACCCACTCAAAATAAAACAACATGGATGCACCCCCGATCCAAAATGTGGCATCTCATTGATTATGTCATCACGAGAAGGAGCGACAGACGTGACGTGAGAGTGACCAAGGCCATGTGTGGTGCCGAATGCTGGACTGACCACAGGCTGATTGTATCAAAACTCAACCTTAACATACAGCCCAAGCGAAGACACCAGAGTCAGAAACCCATGAAGAGGCTCAACGTCACAAAACTTAAAAGCGAAGCCACCGCAGAGAGCTTCTCAAGGGACTAGGACAGCCGTCTGAGGGACGTTGAGCTCGGTCAAACCACTATAGAGGAAAAATGGGCCACTTTAAAGCACATTGTGTACTCTGTAGCCTCTGAGAGCTTGGGATATACAACACGCAAGAACCCTGACTGGTTTGATGAGAATGATGAAAATATACTACTCGTCAAAAGTCAAGGGCCACTTAGAAAAACATTGGTTGAAATCATAAAACAAATCTGATATAAACGTAATTGGTATCAGTCAAAACGGCATTTATTGAATACCAAATTGACATGTCACGTAAAGAAATGGAAACACACATTCAAACGCATTAAAGCTGTGAAGTGTGTCACCCACCTTTTCAAAAGTCACACAATAGATATTGGACAAATAGACATTTCAAAATCGGGTATGACCACCGTTTGCAGCAAGGCATTGAAGACAGCGTAGACGCATCAAGTCCACAAGGGTCCGAAGAGTATCCCGAGGAACAGCTTGCCATTCCTGAAGCAGAAATGCAGTCAGCTGTGCAACATCCATTGGCAGGGGGTGATTTGTTGACAATCTTCGACCAAGGACATCCAAGAGGTGCTCAATCGGAGAAAGGTCAGGTGAATGAGCTGGCCATGCCATCCTGATGATCCCATGTTGCTGAATAAACTCATTCACCACACGAGCTCGATGGGGTCGAGCGTTATCATCTTGGAGGATGGCATTACCTCCTATGGCCTCCAGAGCAGGCTGAACAATTGGTCTCAAGATTTCGTTCTGGTATCTTGGGCCGGTCAAGTTGCCTTGGATGATGTAGAGTGAGGTCCTGCCGTGTCTGTAGAAACCTCCCCAGACTATGACAGAACCCCTACCATAACGATCCACCTCTCGAATTGTGTCATCAGTAAATCGCTCTCCTGGTCGTCTCCAAACTCGAATCCTGCCATCATTGAATGACACAGTGAAGCGAGATTCATCAGTGAAGAGAACTTGACTCCATTGTTGCCTTGTCCATCGGATGTGCTCGCGACACCAAGCAACACGGGCTCTGCGATGAGCAGGAGTAAGAGGGATTCTGACTGCAGGACGTCGAGCAGCCAGTCCAAATTCATGTAAACGTCTGCGAATGGTGCTTTGACTGACATTAACGTTTACAGTTTGTCTCAGCTGACATCTTAGAGTGGAACAAGTCACTGTTCGATGGCGCAGGGCTGACAACAAGAGGTACCGGTCATCATGTCTATTGGTGAATCTAGGGCGACCTGGCCGGTGGCGATCCTCCACACTTCCTGGGGCCTGAAATCTCTCCAAAATTCTTTGAATAGTAGAGTGTGACACTGCAAGCCGTCTAGCAACCTCACGGACAGATAAACCACTTTCAACCCACGCTATAGCCCTCATTCTTTGTAAGGTGTCAAGACTTCTTCTCGGTGGCATGGTTTTTGCAAGTGATGAAACTACCCTAAGTCTGCTGATTGTAAAACAAATTAAGAGTGAAATCTGTTCACGAAAAGTCGCCATTGCACATGGAATGTCAATCAGCACGATTACTTCACCTGTTTGGTTGTACGGAAGTTTGAAAAAGCAGATTAAAAATGTGAATTTATGGTCAGCAAACCAAATTGCACGTGATCACTATGGTTGTCGGTGAGTTGTTTTTATGCTTAACGTGCATAGAGGGCTGTCAGAGGAAGATATTGCACCCATTTTTACTAAAAACTTCCTTCATTTAATCATTCTATGCGCTTATATAAAAGTGTATTGAAAATAATAGGGTGGCCCTTGACTTTTGACGAGTAGTATATTAAAACACTGCTGGCTGAAAAATATCGCTTGCACAGAGACTATCAAAGCAACCCTTCCTCAACATCCAAAAAGGCAGCCTTTACCAATATACGCAGAGTTGTCCAGAATAAGCTCAGGAAGATGCATGATGCATGGCTCAGCAATAAAGCAGACGAGATACAGAGGTATGCAGACAGAAATGACTCAACGCGCTTTTATGATGCCCTGAAAGCAATTTATGGCCCTCAGTCGAATCAATCATCACCGGTCCTAAATGCTGATGGCATGGCATTGCTCACTTATAAAACGCAGATTTTGGAACGCTGGGCCCAACACTTCAACGCCATCTTAAATTATCCATCAACCGTCAACGACCAGGCAGAACAATATGAGGAGGCTTTCTGTAGCGTGTGATGACTTTGGCCTTACCATCAATACGAAGAAATCTGAAGTAATGTTGCAACCTGCTCCTGGGAAACCTTACTGTGAACCAAATATCACAGTAAAGAACCAACGTCTCCAAGTGGTGGACAGCTTCACTTATCTAGGCAGTACCCTTACCAAAGATGCGAATATCGACTCCGAGGTCAACAACAGAATTGCAAAGGCAAGTGCAGCTTTCGGAAGACTAAGAGTAAATGTCTGGGATCGACAAGGAATTAGTGCCGCCACCAAGATAAAAGTATATCATGCAATAGTACTCACTACCCTCCTGTATGCCTGTGAAACATGGACAGTGTATAGCAGACATGCCAAGAAGCTTAATCATTTCCACATGAGCTGTCTTCGCAGGATCCTCAGGATCAAGTGGCATGATAGAGTATCTAATTCTGAGGTCCTCAACAGAGCACATATCTCAAGCATCTACACATTGCTGCAGAGGGCCCAAACTAGATGGGCCGGACATGTTGTTCGCATGCCCGAAAAACGCATCCCAAAGCAGTTGATGTACAGCGAACTCTCCACGGGTTAGCGAACAGCAGGGGGACAAAAGAAACGCTTCAAAGACACACTGAAAGCATCGTTGAGCAGCTTCAAAATTGATGTCTCCTCCTGGGAGACTATCGCACAGGATCGCTGTGCCTGGCGGACAAACATTACTCAAGGTGCTCGCATTGCAGAACAGAATTTAGTTGATAAGGCAGAAGGCAAGCGTGCTGCAAGAAAGGCCAGAATGCACAGCAACACTACTATCGACTCTAACCATGTGTGCCCCGTATGTGGCAGGGCCTGTAGGGCCAAAATAGGATTAATTAGTCACATGAGATCACGGCACAGATGTGTCACAACTCAAGTCTGAAGCTGTCGCCATCTTCGCTTGCGATGGGCAACTATTATTATTATTACCAACATTACTTATATAACACTTTTCTCTCATATGTGAAAGTTCATGTTCACTGTGGCCACCTTTCTTGCCAAACTTTACTCCACAAACATCATACCCGAAATGTTTCTTCATTGTACCTATTATTATTTCATTTGTCTGTATACTGCCACATAATTCAAAACCTTCCCTACTTCCACTGTATAGAGCAGGGCCGTAGATAGGACTTAGTACAGAAAATTAATAAAGAAAATAATTTTAATGCATTATTTTTAATTCTTTATTTTAAATGAAAAAAAAAGTTAATTTACCATTTATGATGAATATTTTGTCCCTCTAGAGTACAAAATTTGTTGTTCTATTTTTTAAAGCAAATTTTGGCATACCATCATTGGTATTCAAAGCGACAGTGTGATGGACACTCACTAGCTAAACCTTTCAATAGTTCATCTACTGTTGCATTCCTAAGCCAATTTTTAAGTGGTCTTAAAGTTGAGAAGCATCTTTAGGGAGTTGCTTGCTATGGATCATAGTAGGGTCGTCAGAATCTGTTAAGTCTTTTTATAATAGGGAAAAGTACGAGTAGACTACATCATCACAGACTATACAGGAATCAATCGCTGTGTTTGGTTTATTATCTTCTGACAGTAAATTCCATTTGTGGCGCCAAAGCTCAAATTCTACTTTGAGCCTTTCATATTCTTCATCATAAATTTCACAGGTTTCTTTGATTGTTTCTGGTTTAACATCTTTACAGTTACAGGGAAACAGTTTAGCTATTAATTTGTTATGGGGTGAAAAATGATCGAGAAACGGTATAAATAAATAACATCCATAATATTCATTGTCATCGCTTGATGGGGCATTTTGTCGGTGTGGTTGTCGCCACGTTGCTCCAGGGTTTGGTCATTTTACCTCCCACATCATGTAACATACGTTCTGCCAACACACACACACACATATATATATATATATATATATATATATATATATATATATATATATACTTGAACACCTGATCGTTAGCGCAACGTTGTAACCATTACACCAGCGCGGCTCCGGAGCTGCACTGGATATGACTATGGAGTCTGCTTCCCAGAATGTACTAAGAGTGTGTTGCACTTGGTATAAATATGAGAATAAACTTTTGAGCTCTTTAGCTTGACTTCAGATGGTAAGCTTCCGTTGCAGCTGAATTTGAATATGGGGAAAGAAGGTACAATATATCTGACTGTTGCTAGCACTATCATTATGGGATATCTGTTGCTAGCAGTATCATTATGGCATGTCTGACTGCTGCTAGTACTTTCATTATGAGATGTCTCACTGTTGCTAGTGCTATTATTATGGGATGCCTGCAGTGTCATTATGAGATCTCTTGACTGTGACTAACAGTATCATTATGAGCTGCCTGATTGTTGCTAGTAGCATCATTGTGAGATGCTCGACTGTTAAAAATATTATCATTATCAGATATCTTCATTATCCAAAATTAGCTTTTCTTGGTATTCTTAACATTGTTCTATAAAACTACATCTTTATTGCAAGAAGTTTCACTATAATAATAATAATAGCCTCTTCAGTCATTACTGACTATGGAATGCGCCCCTGAGGTGATAGCCCTCAGCTGTTTATTTTCTTTATTTTTAATGTTTTCTCCTCTATTCTGCTGGTTTTGTGAGCTTCTGTTTGCCCAGTCTGAGGTGGTGCCGTAAATAGCATCGCGACTTGTTGCGATTGGCCCCTTCATACTCCCACATTGCTGGATTTATGTCCAGTCCCCTTGTGTCTCTCTTGCACACATCTGTGAATCTCAGTAAATAAATATTACATATACATAAAAGTATGCTAAGTTTTTAACATACCTTTATTTGTGTGTAGTATTTATTTACTGTTTACAGGCCTCGGGTTTCCCTTCTTTATGTTTTGAAATCTCAGCTGAGTATCATTATGATGCAACATTTTTTTAAATGAAGTTTTTGAACTTCAGGTTTTGAAAAAAAAAATGTAGAAAAATCACAAAGCGGGAGACTAAACACACTAAATAAGACAAAAATAAGTCATTTGGGGGGATTTAATGTACATTTGTCCTCATAACATATGTTACACTACAACAAAAGAAAGAAAGTGAGCTGTGGATTTATTTCATGTACATTTCCTTAAACTCAGGATTCCTCAGCAAAAGAGAAGTTGGTAAGAAGACGAAGATGGCTGTATACCGCTCCGCCTATGTCCCAGTCTTGATGTATGAATGCGAGTCATGGGCAATAACTACAACCCACAAAAGCCAGATACAAACCTCAGAAATAAGGTATCTGAGGAAGGTGGTTGAAGTAACAAGAAGAGACATTGTCTGCAACCAGACGATACGTCAAGGCCTAAAAATCTAACCCTTGCAGACCCAGGTAGAACAGTCCCAACTAAGATGGCTTGGCCATGTCTGCAGAATGGGAGATCGGCTTGGACCACGACAAGCATGGGAAACTAAGTGCCAGGGATCCAGACCTCCAGGATGACCCAAAGTCCGCTGGGAGGACAGCATTAGACAATCTTTGAAGAAACGAACGAACGAACTTTATTTTCAAATCATTAAGAATTGGGCGCGCAGGCTCGTCTAACATTCTGTCCTTCCACTCTCACTTATCTTGCATACTATACCCTTTCATTCCAATATGTTACTAAACCAAGCCAGTAGGAAGACAGAAGACAGAACAGTATGGCGCTCTCTCTTACAAACCGCTACACGGTAGAAGAGGAACGACTAAGTAAGTACTAAGTAAGTAAGTACATTTTCATCACACAATTTGAAAAGTGACCAAAAATAAAAAATTAAAAGAAGGAAAAAGGCTCAATTTCGCACCAGCATTTATCATGTCATCAATCAATAAATACCCTTTAGCTCCCCAAGGAGCTTAGGCCTTCAACAAACACATGCCAAGTCCTCCTGTCCCATGCCATCTGCTCAAGTTCTTTCCATGTTTTCCTCATCATTTTCACCTCTGTATCCAGTTCTCTTCTCTGTGTTTATTTTTGGGTCTACCTCTGCCTCTTTTTCCCTCGGGATTCCTGAACATGGACTGATTTGTAATGCTATCAACAGGTTTCCTCAGTGTGTGTCCTATCCATCACCAGCGTCTATTTAACTCTTGTTCCACTGGCACTTATCTGGTTTTTGTCTTCAGTTCCATGTTTGTGACTTTTTCATACAATTTCAGTCCTATTCTACGCAAGCAGTCGTTTATAAAAGTCTGTAGCTTTTTGGTTGTTGTTTTTGTTGTTCTCTATGTTTCAGAGCCATACAGTAGGATTAGGACTGACTTGACATTTGAGTTGAAGATTCTTATTTTCGTGTTGGACTTGATTTCTCTTGATCTCCATATATTTCCCAATGCAGTGAAAGCTCCTCTTGCTTTTTATATTCTTATTTTGATATCAATGTTTGTCCCTCCAACTTTATCTATATTACTGCCAAGATATGTGTACGATTCTACGTCTTTTAATGGTGTTTCCTCAAGTTCAACCTTGTTATTTACCATATCGTACTGTTTAAGAAATAAACAAAGTTTGGAAGCAATAAAATTTACAGATTTCTTTATAAAACAGATTTACTAAAAACCAAAATAAAGCAGCAGTATGAAGCAGTTATTTGATTTAGCACTTGCAGTTATCAAACTATAAGGACTTTGTATGGCATATACAAATTAAGTTTTTAATTACTTTAAAGCACGCAATACATACTTAAAATTATATTGCAAAGAGCAACAAGTTAGTTGTAAAATGATTTAATGTAGTTTTCCTGGCATAACAAAAAATTACCCTCAATTCTATCTAACATAAGAGACAACAGAGACTCGTCTTTTCCTTATATAGTCGGAGACATATTTCTGCCTAGAGTCTTCTCTTATTTGTCGATTAGTCTTGAATTCTTTCCAACTGATGTTCATGAGTTTTCTAAGACATTTGTTCTCGAATGTATTCAGCTTGTTCTCCAATGATTTTGTTATTTTCCAACTCTCACAGCCGTATGTTAACACTGAGATAACATTTGAATTAAACAGACGAAGCTTGGTATGTATATTCAATGATCGTAATTTCCAAATGCTAGATAATCTATTGAAGGCGCTAGCTGCCAAAGCAATTCTAGTATGGATTTCTCTTGTTGTGTCACCATCCTGAGTCATTTTACTGCCTAAATAATTGAAACTTTCAACTTTCTGTAGTTTTTCCCCGTTCAAGATGATATCAAAGGTCTCGTTAGAAAAGTTCATAGCTTAATTCATAATTAACCTATAAAACAAAAGAAACTTAACATAGACACCAAAGACAGTTATAGGAAATGACGACAAGGTGACGGTAACGTTACTAGTGCAGTAACGATGGCATATACATAAATGGTGCACAAATAATTGTAACCAGTGGTTTTAGCCAATAGATTGATTGGGATAAAAGACATCCGTTATGAAGACTAATGTTTAGAAGTCTTTAGCTACTGACCTTGCAACGAGATGGTCGTGATTTTGAGACAGACCGATGTTGAAGTAGACTCAGATAGACTCAAGCTATTTTATCCCCTGACATTGGACAGTGTATTTCTTGCTTTGACGCAGAAATGGTATGAATTCGCTCGATGTGATATATTATGAATTCGCTTGATTTGATATATTATGAATTCGCTCGATTTGATATATGTCAATGACAAACAGCCATTTGTGTTTAAGATCGAACATTGTTAGAATAGTTTTTGGAACATATTTATTTTGGAGATTAGCTCCCTAATTGTCTTCCACTCTCCCATCGTTCAAAATACACCAGCTTCTTAGTTGGTTTTGACGATGACATTCTGCATTACACAACAGCTACATACGAAACTGGAATAATACCAAATACTCTTTGGTACCAGTTTCCAACGTAATATAATAGAGTAGGACATTGTAATCTGCAACCGACACTATAATTATATGATCAAATCGTCTGTGAAAATTGGAAGACTTGTAAAATAAAGTTATTGTTGGAACTTCTATCATGGATTAGTTCTGCATTCAGTTTGGATGATCTCTGATGAAAGAGTACTACATTATATGTCACACAAAGTCCAAGGAAACCGAATCAAATAAAAACCTGGGTCCCGTAAAATATCGAAGAGAATTTCTACCTCTGGTGAACCAAACCAGTACTCCCGTTTTATGACTCTTCAGAAACACTTATTAAAAGGAAAAAGAGAAAAGAGAAAAATATAAAATAAACTTTACCCAGTATGTAAAACGGGTACATACTTAGAGGGCAAACCTCGTGCTCCCGTCACATGAGAAAGGGTAAATGGGCGCCCCTGTCACAATTTAATGTAGTATCTGCATTTATCAAACCACAATCACAGCTTCATAAATGGGAAAATCCTGGACCAAATCAAGACTTTCTCAAATCTTGGTCATATAAAAACAGAAGACTGCAGATGCAAAACAGAAATGAAGCATGTAGTAGGCAGACAAAAGTTACATTTAGCAACATGAGACAGATATTAACATCTGGACAAGTAATTTACATTTACATGTGTGTAGAAACATAGGCAATGAGCAAGCTATACAAAGAAAAAAATGAGGCCTCTGCAGTGTGAATAAATAGAAGAATGGCACACTACTGATGAAGACAAAAAAGAAGTCCTAGAAAACGTAGATATCAAGAGATTGACAGATTTGAGTCTATCAGAGTCGACCATCAAGACAAGAGACAGACAACGTTGGAGATCCATTTCAGATGACCTTCAATGTGGAGATGAAGTTACGAATTATTGTAATGCATAATTGTACTTCAAAAACATTATGACTTTTTACCACATAAAAGGGTCAGCTGTAGAGCAGTAAAGGTAAAGGATCCCATTACACGCCCATTGAGGCATATTGAGAATATGGTGTTAGGCCCATATTTTCTTGACCATCGGCACACTAGGGGTGATGTGGTCAGCATCACGCCGGCCGCCTTAACCTTCTCAGAAGTTGCTCTGGTACCCGATTGGGGCTGGGTCAACCCAGGAGCCGTTTGCGGCCTAAAAAATCCCACATCATCTGGGGATCGAACCATAGACCACTGAGCTAGGAAGCCAGTGCACTAACCACGGCTCCCTGTTGAGCAGTGTAATGTACAAATTTCCCTCACAAAAACAATTTCTATCCTACATAACAAAAAATAATCTATCAGAAATCTTGGCTAAAGTCGAAATGTATATCGTACAATTGTTTGCAATGCGATACTTTCTTGTAAACTCTGATGCCGAGTACAAAGTAAACGATCTTCACAATAGGAACTGGACGGCACTAAAGTTGAACATTACCCACTCACACATACATACCTGAGCAAAGTCTGAAGATTACCACTTGTTCACTTTTGTTGAGGTGGTAATATGTACCATTTTGTGTGTGTACACATGTGTATATATATATATATTTATTTATTTATTTTTAGAGAGAGAGTGAAAGAAGAAGGGAAACAAAAAAACATTTGAGATGGGAACTGGAGGCAGACATGAAAGAGAGAAAAAAAAAATTATGGTAAGACATTGAACACAGGACGTAAAGGCTTGGCATACACTTGTTGAGGCCTCCTGCTCCTTAGGGAACTGAAGGGTAATGTTGATTGTATATCTTTAGTCTCTCATTGTGACCCAAAAAAAAAAAAGGAGCACACAAAATATTTATAGCACTCTTTTTAAATGGCATAATTTGAGCATCCATAGAAAACACTGCATCACGAACATCATAATTACATGGCTTCTTTTCTGTATGTCTGAATATGTTCTTAGCTAACAGGCAGAGGCCACACTTTACAACAAGAAAATCACATTTTTAAGACCTCTCTGTAGCATGTCCCAAAATCTAGCACCACAGACATTACATTTATCTTGCTGATATACATATCTGGAGTCATCTTTAATTGACCACCAGCTTATATACACAATGCTACAATATACATATGTGGAAGTGAACCTCTGTGAGGCTAATTACACCTTCATTGACTCTTGAAATCATCCACACACTTCCAGGGATTCCCTCAGTGGTGAAACTTGTTGAGAACCCAGCATTGCACACTAAGCTTGGAGAAGTCACTTGAGCCCCAGACATGATTCTTTAGCTTTGACCTGGTTGACTGCATGTAGGAGGATCTCACTATGGACCCACTGATAGGCAGGGGAAGCTGAGAAGTGTCTCTGTGCAGGACGTGACAATTCCTTGGGAGAGACCAGAACCAGAGCACAGTACTTTAGCTCTGCACAGTTGGACAGCCCCCTTGGATGGCAGGGAATGCACAGCATGCAACACACTTCTTACTCCTAGCTAGGGACCCCTATGTGACGATCCTTTAAATGCAAGCTAAGCTGGAGAAACTGGAGCTCATAACTTCCAACCCAACACGTTTTGGAATGGAAGAAAAGCCACAAGAAAAGCCTAGATCTTCAGTGTTACCAAATAATTTAAACCATCAAGATATTTTGTGAATAGGGAGCTGAAGAAAAATGAATGAGTAAACTTGCATTACAAACATCAAGCTTACAAATTGTGTAAGGTAAACATCACATACATTTTCTTTGATGTATGTCTAGTGTGAAGTTTTAGAATACAGACTTGAGTAAACTCAACATCACAAGCATCGCACTTACAAATTGTCTCTCATGTATGTTTTGTTGTGTGTTGTTTTTGAATAAAGTCATGAGTAAACCTAACACCACAAACAACACACTTAGAAAGTTTCTCTCAAGTATGTCTTGTTGTGTGCTGTTTTAGAATAAAGACTTCAGGAAACCTAACACCACAAACATCACACTTAGAAAGTCCCTCTCATGTGTGCCTTCATTTGTGTAATTTTAGAATACAGACTTGAGAAAACCCAGTTCAACAAACATCACACTTATACATCTTCTCTCCGATGTGTTTCAACACGTGTCTCTTTATCTGAGTTTGATAAGAAAATGCATCACCACATAGATCACACCTATATGGCTTTTCCCCTGTATGCCTTCTTTTATGCCTTCTTAGAGTAGTGCCGCGATCAAATCTCACACCACAAACATCACACATATAAGGTTTCTCTCCTGTGTGTGTCCTTTTGTGACTCTTTAAAGCACCACTTTGAGAAAATTCTGCTCCACAAACATCACACTTATAAGGTTTCTCTCCTGTGTGTGTCGTTTTGTGATTCTTTAAAGCCCCACTTTGAGAAAATTCTGCTCCACAAACATCACACTTATAAGGTTTCTCTCCTGTGTGTGTCCTTTTGTGACTCTTTAAAGCCCCACTTTGAGAAAATTCTGCTCCACAAACATCACACTTATAAGGTTTCTCTTCTGTGTGTGTCCTTTTGTGACTCTTCAAATAATCATTTTGAGAAAATTCTGCCCCACAAACATCACACTTAGAAGGTTTCTCTCCTGTGTGTGTCCTTTTGTGACTCTTTATCTGAGTTTGATAAGAAAATGCATCACCACATAGACCACACCTATATGGCTTTTCCCCTGTATGCCTTCTTTTATGCCTTCTTAGAGTAGTGCCGCGATCAAATCTCACACCACAAACATCACACATATAAGGTTTTTCTCCTGTGTGTGTCCTTTTGTGACTCTTTAGAGCCCCACTTTGAGAAAATTCTGCTCCACAAACATCACACTTATAAGGTTTCTCTCCTGTGTGTGTCCATTTGTGACTCTTCAAATAATCATTTCGAGAAAATTCTGCTCCACAAACATCACACTTATAAGGTTTCTCTCCTGTGTGTGTCCTTTTGTGACTCTTTAAAGCACAACTATGAGAAAATTCTGCTCCACAAACATCACACTTATAAGGTTTCTCTCCTGTGTGTGTCCTTTTGTGACTCTTTAAAGTACAACTATGAGAAAATTCTGCTCCACAAACATCACACTTATAAGGATTCTCTCCTGTGTGTGTCCTTTTGTGACTCTTTAAAGCCCCACTTTGAGAAAATTCTGCTCCACAAACATCACACTTATAAGGTTTCTCTCCTGTGTGTGTCCTTTTGTGAATCTTTAAAGCACCACTATGAGAAAATTCTGCTCCACAAACATCACACTTATAAGGTTTCTCTCCTGTGTGTGTCCTTTTGTGACTCTTCAAATAATCATTTTGAGAAAATTCTGCTCCACAAACATCACACTTATAAGGATTCTCTCCTGTGTGTGTCCTTTTGTGACTCTTTAAAGCCCCACTTTGAGAAAATTCTGCTCCACAAACATCACACTTATAAGGTTTCTCTCCTGTGTGTGTCCTTTTGTGACTCTTTAAACCCCCACTATGAGAAAATTCTGCTCCACAAACATCACACTTATAAGGATTCTCTCCTGTGTGTGTCCTTTTGTGACTCTTTAAAGCCCCACTTTGAGAAAATTCTGCTCCACAAACATCACACTTATAAGGTTTCTCTCCTGTGTGTGTCCTTTTGTGACTCTTTAAAGCACCACTATGAGAAAATTCTGCTCCACAAACATGACACTTATAAGGTTTCTCTCCTGTATGTGTCCCTTTGTGACTGTATAAAGCATAATTTTGGGAAAATTCTGCTCCACAAATATTACATGTGTAAGATTTTTCTTCTGTATGTTGAATTTTGTACCAGTTTAAATAAAGTTTTTGTCCTGTAAGTTCATCACACATGTAAGATTCTCCTTCTGTTTGTGTCACCTTGTGATCACTTTGACAAAATTCTGCTCCATTGACATCATATTTGTAATGTGTCTCCCCATTATGCTGCACTGTGGCTTTCTTTGGATAATCATTCTCACTTATATAACACTTTTCTCTCATATGTGAAAGTTCATGTTCATTATGGTCACCTTTCTTGCTACACTGTACTCCACAAACACTACAGCTGAAAAGTTTCTCTTTTGTACCTATTGTTTCATCTGATTGTACACATTTAAAACCTTCACTACTTCCAATGTTGACAGTACAATCCTCATAGATTATGGTTGATTTCCTGCTACAGTTTTCATTTTGTAAGACTGCAGTATAAATCTCTGGAGTCAGATTCATGTCTACAGTCATTATCTCAGAGTCTGTGACATTCGGTGATTGTACCTCTTTTAATCCTGATTCAATGTTATTGTCTGTATTTAGTGTTGCAGCTTTCATTTCACTCACAATTTTTTGTGTGAATTCTGGCAACACTTGAATGAATGCAGTATTTTGTATTGGTTCACTCTTTATGAAACTGTTCATAATTTTCAAATCTGGAATGTCAACACTAGAGTATAGGCGGGACCGCTGGTTACAGGAATGGTCACCTGAAATTCAGTGAATGAAAAATAATAATAAAAACATCAGACACTTATGGCATGCACAAACAATTTTAATTATGTATGTTTTATAGCGTAATATTTGGTGATTTAAAAGTTATGCAACTTTAAGATTATTTAAGAAGTATTTGTTTCTGTCTGATGTGTTAATAGTTCAGGGTATATTGCGTACTATTAAACTAATAGCGTACATTTAATAATTTTAAATCGTGTTGCAAATTTTTTTTTTTTAAACGTGGTCGTTAATCGCATATATCTTTATGAAACTGTTCATAATTTTCAAATCTGAAATGTCAACACTAGAGTATAGGCGGAATCACTGGTTACAGGAATGGTCACCTGAAATTCAGTGAATGAAAAATAATAATAAAAACTTCAGATAATTATGGCATGCACAAAAAATTTTAATTATGTATGTTTTATAGCGACATATTTGGTATGATTTAAAAGTTATGCAACTTTAAGATTATTTAAGAAGTATTTGTTTCTGTCTGATTTGTTAATAGTTCAGGGTGTATTGCATACTATTAAACTAATAGCTTACATTTAATAATTTTAAACGGTGTTGCAAATGTTTTTTTTCATTGTGGTCGCTAATCGCATACATTTATTAATATTTTTATTGCTTGATTACTTCCTGTGCATGTCAGAAATGAGTAATAACAATTTATTTCTTAATTACTTCCCTCCAAACAGCCCTTAAATGATTACAAATATTGTATTGTTAATAATTTTTTTTTCTTCACCACTAAAAGTTTTTTGCAAGAAAAGAACCTCTTGACATTACCTGATAGAGCTGTAGACTAACAGTGCTGATTCAGTAAAATTCAAACTTTGTTTTTTATAAAAAGAGTTTTGCCCAATTTCAGTGATGCCTGCAATTGTATACCTAGACACTACATTTGTTGGCTCTTTCAGAATGTAATTCAAAAAAAACAAATTATGTGCCAACAGAAAAATTGTAAAGCAGGAGGCATACACTGCCTGCAGATAATGCATGAATACATTTCAATGCATGTTCAGAAATTTCTGTTTTATCACTTCACTACTCTACAGCAGTATCAGCCATGGGACTGCATGTGACAGTATTGCCTCCCCTGCTTTGCAGTGGTGGTCCAACAGTGGCCACAACTCAAGAGTATCTAATAGTGGCTTCTAAGGTATCTACTTGCTCACAAGATTACTCTTGACAGATGTGTAGATAGAAGGTTAATTACACTTCTACCACAAAGGAGTGTTCACAAGATATTCAGATACGTGAAAACAATGCTGGCATTTGCTGAGCACGTTAATTCTGGAATCTGCCAACACTTTTGTGAAGAATTTAGCACTTAATACTTTCAGCAACTCCGCCTAGGCAGGTCCCAAGCCCGGCTGAAAAAGGAGGAGGGCAGCCAGCATGGAGGCCATAAGGAGGCAGCCCCTCCACCATGCAAAGGCACAACAGGCCAATCACCTGTTTGCTTTAAACTTTTGATTACGAGAACTACAAGAGAGAAAACCGGACTGGAACGGACTACGACTTATGGAACTTGGAACACAAGAAGTATAAATGTGAAAGAAGAGGAGCTGGTGGAGATGAGGAAAGCAAAACTAGAAATCCTGGCTATAACGGAAACAAAGAAAAAAGGGCAAGGAGTCATGGATCTCGATGGCAACACGCTTCTCTACAGTGGTGTACCCACATCTGATAGAGCTAAAGGGGGCATGGGTTGCATTGTAGCCAAAAACCAAAAAGATAGTATCAATGGATGGAACTTTGTCTCGGAGCGCATTATGGTTGTAAAACTAAAAGAAGGAGAAACCATAGTCAACCTGGTCATAGTGTATGGGCCAAATGAGGATGAGAGAGCAGAGGTCAAGGAGGAATTCTTCGAGCTGCTTCAAAGGACAGTGGATGACTGCCTAGATGAAATTATCATGCTCGGAGATTTCAATGCCAGGGTTGGAAATGACCATGCTAGATGGGGTGGAGTTATTGGAAGATATGGAGAAGATACTCTCAATGACAATGGAAAGTGACTCCTTAGATTCTGCAGTGAGCAGAATCTGATCATTACAAATACAAAGTTCCCCCATAAGCGCATACATGCAAACACTAGATGTGAACCAACAAAGAATGAGAAGTCAGTGATCAACTATGCCACTGTTAGGAGAAGCTCATTCAAATATTAAGGGATGTTAGAGTCTGGAGGGGGCCAGAGATTGGAAGTGATCACTACCTGCTTACAATCAAAAGAACAACTGAAAGAGTTGCTCAGCCTAGGAACTGCCCAACATCACGCAAGATACTAAATAACGAACGGGAGAAATGAGCATTAAGACCCACAAGCTGAGAGAGCCAGAAATTAAGACCAGATATCAGAGGCTTATTACTGCACAAGCACAAAATTAGGATTATATCCTAGCTGTGTGCTTTCTGTGCTTCTCTATGGCGCGGAGAGCTGGAGAGTTACAGAGAAGGAAATGTCAAAATTGTCCTCTTTTCACACAGCATGCGTAAGAAAAATTCTCCGAATCTTTTGGCCGAATACCATCACCAACTGTAGTGGGTTTGATGGTATTGTATGATGGTGATATTACTAAATGTAATGTATGAGGCCAGCTGTGAAGGCTCCTGAGATAAAATGTAGTTGTGAATTGTCAGAATGCCTTTCTTGCTACCACTACGACCTCACACTCAATTTTTTTTCTTAATGAATGTAGCTATGTAAAATGTCTAGGGTAATGATGTGTAATGTGGTGTGATAGTTATAGATACACCCACAAATATTTAAGCAGACTAATAATATTTAACAAATATTATAATACACTGAACTAACTCAAGAGTGTAAAATTTTTGATAGAATTATATTACATTTATTTGTTCTGGATCAAGTTTTATGTTGACCAGAACTTTTTTTAAAAAAAAGGATTTAAAATTTATGAAAGATATGCATGGAATGTTACATAATAAATGCAAGAGTGTACATATTTAAGTACTAGACTAGTTAGTTTTATTAAAATGTTCTAGTAGTCATCTACTTGGGAGGATAGTTAATGCTTGTGCTGTTGGGGTGGCCTCATCACACCTGTCTATATTGACTACACAGTGTCCAGTAAATTGCAGGAATTTTATGGGGTATTAGTAACTAAAAGGCGTTGGTGAACTTCCAGCAGACCAGAGGCTCACTCATCTTGCATATGTAGCTCTGGTGCTGAAATCTGGTGGTCCCACCTCTCCGTGCTGGCGGGCAATAATAGTGGTCTCTGTCACAACGTACTGCACAGATACACTCGAGTAAGATCACCAACTGAATGGACACCGCCTTGTTGACAGCTGAAACTCACAGCTCTGCAATCAAAGTATTGGCTATGTGTCAAAATTCTATTCTCTACCCACGTCTGGACACAACACGGACACAACAACCACATCATACAGACAGGTCAGATCTCTCTGACCAAACAGCACATTTACCATGGTGGTTTTACATCAGATAGGTCCTCCCAGACTATAGATTCTGAAAAATATTTATTAGTTTCCTTCCCTAAAAGTGGATAGGTAATATGTTTCATTATTCTCAACACTTGATCTGTCTTTCCTAACCCTTGCTGGAGTTTATGTATATTGTTGGTCCCTAGACCCTGACTTGGGCGGGGGGTCTAGAGCAAATCCCTACTTGTTTGTAAGGCTAGATTATGATATGGCAGTATCAAATCACTCGAACATTAAACAATATTCAAAATATCCAAAGAAATAATTTCAATCTTACCAGATTATGAATAAAGAACACAGAAATGCTAGCAAAACTCAGCTGAGCTGCTGGCTATAGTATGGCGTCCCTGAACTTATTTCACTTTCTCTCATTTGGAAATCACCACACTTTAAAATACTGTGTCTATCATCGAACAACTATTGAGGAATGGCCCCACTTGCGCGTCTGAGCGCCGATAAAATGTTTGTCTGTGGCCAATCACTGCCTAGGTTTATTTCAAATTCAAATTTCCTACCCTAAAGTCATTTCAGTCATGCTTCAGTCAAGTATGGATGTTTATCTGTTAGTCTGTCCGTCTCTACTTGTTTTTTTTCAAAAAACGTACTTGATTTTTGAACCAACCTTTCTCTCCCCTCCAAAATTTTGTCGTTAAAAGTTATATTTAGACACAGCTCCCACCAATGTCCCTTCGCTTCCCTACTAAGTAGATTTGAACACCTGCGTCTCGAGGTCGTGTTTTTTTGTGCAAATAGCGACACTTTTTATTCCATACAGTTTGTCGCTGATGTGAACAACACTGTCTTTTGTCATTATCTTCAATATTATCTATCCGTCTGTAAAATTAAGAACATATTAGTTCACTGCTCAGAATGGGCCATCCGGCCAGCTAATTTTTATATTCCTAACATTAATATTACGAAAAAGTTACTTTTTAATTTTTGTAATATTCCAAACATCTGCGTTCTGCAGCTGAATTCAAATCAAAGGCTTGGTATCGCAAAAGCGACCAATAAATGACTGTGGCGTATCATATCCAAGGTCCCTTCTGTCGAGTTCCTTACTTTATGTCAACTTGGGAAACGTGACTTTTCTCCGTTTCCCCCCCAATTGCGTCTCCTTAGCCTTTCTAGTCTCACGCAATCTTTCCAGTCATATTTTTTCCTTTTTTATCCGCCATTCCCTTCCTGTCTAGCAAGTCAATTTTTATGGAGGGTGATGACCCGCGGTCTGGGCGATCATGTACTATCAGCAGCCTACGCATTATGTTTTTATCCTTACATGTTATCTTTGGAGGTATTTTACCGTTGTATCTCTGTCAATTTCACTACACCAACCAAGATCAGCTTACTCAGAGCAAGCAAGAGGACATGCACACCATCATAGCTGGCAGACACTGGAGCTGGGTTGGCCATGTCCTCAGAAGAGACCCCGATGCCATCACAAGAACAGCTATGCTTTGGACCCCTGAAGGAAAACAAAAGAGAGGCCGACCAAAAACAACTTGGCGGAGGACTGTGGAGGCTGAGATGCAAAGAATGAACCAGAGTTGGAGCACTGTACGAAGGATGGCCGCCGACCGAGCAAAGTGGAATCAATTTGTTGTTGCCCTACAAGACGCCACTAGGCGTGATGGCCACTGACTGCTTTGACGGTGGCTAAGGATCAAAGAAGAAAGTTTTCCAAAGGGGATATGCACATTAAAGATGGGGAAATTCACAACAAATAAGTTTCCATTTACAATTTCAGATGCACAATTATGTTTCAAATACCACCTGCCCATCTTTCAATCATGGAAATTGTTGAATGTGTAAGTGCTATCTGGGCATGATTATTTCAATGCCATTCTGAGTTCTAACCCAATTTGTTCAGTGTTATTTAAAGATATAAGAATACTCAGTAACCTTTATTGGGAGCAAACTGCCATAGTAAGATCGGGAAGGAATTATTCACCATACACAGACATAAAAAGAGGTGTCAGACAAGGTTGTGTGCTGTCCCCCTGCCTATTTAATTTATACACCGAAAAAATTTTCAAACAGATACAGGAAATACCAGGACTGAACATCAGTGGAACATCAATAAACAATCTTAGATATGCAGATGATACCTTGTTGTTAGCTGAAAGCGAACAGGAGTTACAAGAACTAATGAAGCAAGTGAACAGTATAAGTCATGAATATGGACTCGACATTAATATTGAGAAAACTAAAACTATGATAATTAGCAAAACAGACGATAAACCCACATTAAAGATAAGCATAAATGGGAAAATCCTGGAACAAGTCAAGAGCTACATATATCTTGGTCATATAATAACAGAAGATGGCAGATGTGAAACAGAAATCAAGAAGAGAATAGGAATGGCCAAAGCTACATTCAACAACATGAAACATATACTGACACCCAAACAGTTATCTCATAAATTAAAACTGAGAATCATAAAGTGTTATATATATTCTGCATTTCTGTATGGTGCAGAAACATGGACGATGAATAAGCATTTGGAAGAAAGAATTGAGGCTCTTGAAATGTGGATATATAGAAGAATGGGGCGTATCTCATGGAAAGAGATGAAAACAAATAAGGAGGTCCTAGAAAATCTAGGTATGAAAAGAGAACTAATGAGAGAAGTCAAAGTTCGGCAGCTAAAATACTTTGGCCACATAAAAAGGCATAACACCTTGCAGAAGACCATAACAGAAGGGAGAGTTGAAGGCAAACGTGCAAGGGGACTGAGCTATAAGTGGGAAGATAACATCAAGAGATGGACGGGAAAGAGTCTATCAGAGTGTACCACCAAGACAAGAGACAGAAGACGTTGGAGATCCATTACAGCCAACCTTCGTTGTGGAGATGGCAACTGATGATGATGATTTAATACAACCTGATTGGGAATTATTAACAGATTCTGTATTATGTGCCTACTTTTGTTTTCTTCTCCTCTCAACAGTGACAGCATCATTTTTTATTAAAGCGTTGAAATGAATAATTTTTTAACCTGATTAAACCATGTTGCTTATAATCATTTTGAAATTGATTGTGACTTACTGCTTGCAATGCCCAAGATTTAATACTGGTATTCAGTGTCATTTTTTTTCCACACAGGTGCACGACTTACATACAATTAACAACAGACAGAGTAGAGGAGAGCAAGCAGGAAAGACTAAAAATACTCATATGTGATGACTAAACAATATTCTATCTACCTATTCAAGTATGACAATCTCAATCACAATCTACTGTCACAAAAAAATAAAAAACACTTTATAAATACTAAAATCTGGTGACTAAACAATGTTTTCTCTCATGTAGTATGGCAAAGCCTTTCTGTTCTTGTTATGCCAAGCTATTAAATTGACTTCCCTAAATTAACAAGGCACATATCAAATTAAGGGGAGATAATGTTTAGTTACTCCGTAACAAGTTTTCAGAAAATAAATAAATAAATCACCTCTGTCACAAATTAAAGGATAATTTGACGCTGTATATTATTAGTGGAGATAGAGAAATCAAATCCAACACAAAAATAAGAATCTTCAACTCAAATGTCAAGTCAGTCCTATTGTATGGCTCTGAGACATGGAGAGCAATGAAAACAACAACCAAAAAGCTACAAACTTTTATAAGCGGATGCTTGCATAGAATAGAAGGACTGAAATGGTATGACAAATTCACAAATGTGGAATTGATGACAAGAACCAGACAAGTGCCAGTGGAACAAGAGTTGAGAAGAAGACGCTGGCGATGGATAGGACACACATTGAGGAAACCGTTTGATAGCATTACAAGGCAGTCCTTGTTCTGGAATCCACAGGGACAGAGAGGCAGAGGTAAACTAAAAAACACATGGAGAAGAGAACTGGATACAGATGTGAAAATGATGAGGAAAACATAGAAAGAACTTGAGCGGATGGCCGGGACAGGAAGACTTGGCATGTGTTTGTTGAAGGCCTATGCTCCTCAGGGAACTAAAGGGTATTGATTGATATATTATTAGTGTTAAATATAATTATAAAACAATGAAAACCTACACATGGATAGTACTTTGCATGAAATCATTTTGTACGAAATTATTTTATTCCAATGAATAAAGATGAATGCACATAAAGTAGTTTAAATTTCCCTCTTTTCTATTACAAAATCAGTGGATATTTCATCCACAGCAAAAGTAGTTGACCTTACATGCTACAAGATTTATAACCTTGGGGTCAGCCAAAAGCACTCAGAACTAAAAAGTAGCAACTTTTTTATAGGATGCAAACAGCTGTGATATATAAAATTTTGGCAAGTTACTAAATTGTTTGAAACTACTTGATTAATCTTCTTCTTCTTCTTCCTCGTTCGTCCTGAAAAGGACATTGGTTGCGTTGTGTCTGTTTACGCCGGAGCTGTGATATCTGCACCTTTCGGTCAACACATCCGACTTCAGCACGGCATTTTTTGGGACCGGGTTTGCCTTCCCTCTGCGATCCCTACTCTCTCAGCCAGACTGCAGTGATCCAGCCTGTTTCCAGGACCACCACGTGGAGGTGGAGTAGGGTCTTGGTCAGCTCTGGTTCGCTGACCCTGATGCAAGCAGTCAAGCTATGGGTCGCTACTTGATTAATCAATGTGTATAATAATTAAAATAGTAATCAGCTCTTATATAAACACTGATTTTCAACCTAATTTAAGCTAATATTCCAACAAGTACATTTTGCTGACATTTATTTGGAGTAAAGAAAATTTTTAGAGGCTGTGAATGCTTTCATGAGTATTTATTGTTCAGGATTCCTTCACAGGAGTCACGAGCTAGATTTTTCTATCTTCTGTCATTAAACCTAACTTAATTACTTTATAAAGTAATTAAGTTACTTTATAAAGTAACTTTAAATTACCGTATCTGTACGCCTGACTTCACACTAAATCTTCCCTCACCTGCATGGAGCTGTTGTGTTTATGGTCATTCAAAAGTAGCTTGTTACTATCAATTTCTCTCATCTGTGCAAAGTGCTTGCTGGCTTGAATAGAACAGATAGTTGCTGGGCAGCTAACATTAATGGAATTTAATTGATATGGTGGCTACTTCACAGTAGTAGCGATTATAATTAGTTGTTATGCTCTTAACCCATGGTAAAGAAAATGTATATCCCTGATACTCTTTCAAGGGAAGCATGTTCAGGATTTCATTAATTTAAGATGAGAAATTGTTTAGGAAAGATGTGTGGTCCCATACATCTGTCAGCTGAAAATGAGATTTTTTGTATTTAACTCTACAGCTCACTAGGCCCAGACACTGCAAACAAGAAACCTGGATCAGGGAAAGAAAGCTTTGAAACCCTGAGATAGTTCTACACATACCACACCTTTTCCCACACCTGGATAAATCAGGAGTGACTGTGATTGCAGTCAGGAATCTAGTTACTGTAGGTAAAATCACGCTTTATATTTACATTTTCTAAGTCTCCTAAGCAAATAATAGGGTCAAACTACTTTGAAACATTGCTGACATTAATGATAATTGTTTGGTAGTCACAGTTTGTTGTCAAAATACGGAATTGGTGCAGAAAAGCTAGACACATTAGATTTAGTTGATGAGTGGGCGTAGTCACATTATGGCCAATCAAAAAGCAACAAAACTAGACCTACCGTAACATCTAATCACTAGTCCTAGGTAGAAGATGAAGCTAGGGATACTATTAAAACATTAAACAAGTGAAAAAAAGTTTTTATATGACGTTGTTCTTCTTTATTTGTTTGAAAATTATGTAATGCACGATTGCATAATTTATTTATTTCTTACAAGGGACCACAGTAAAAACTGGTGTGAATAACACTAAATGTACTAATTGTGGCCATAAGCAATGTTTTTTTTTTCCTTTGTTTTTGGATTAACTTGATGTTTGAAGACTAAAAAGAAAGTTTTTTTGTCTACAACAGTAATTTGTCTTTGGTAAGATCATATTCAACAGTTAACGTTTTAGTGTTTGTCAATTTTACATGCAAAATGTTTTAAGTATACTGAACACACATGTTAATACTACCAAAGACGTTATATATTACAATTCTCTATCCATTTCCCTACAGTTTGATATATAATAAGTACATGTTCACAGAAAAAGATTAACATACAATTTACACTAAAAGACAGTACACTTCACCATTTAGACTTCTTCAATAAATAATTATGGCACATTGTTGAAAATAATTATGGAGTCAAAGAGTTAAGATGTGACTAAGTTGCTCACTGGGCTTGCAATCTCATCATGTAAAAGAGCGCACTTGAGAATTCCTCACCACAAATGATGTGGTGGCCCCATGCTTCTAAAGGAGCAAAGATGGTACAATCCTTCATTCATTAGGAAAAAAAATTTATGAAACACTGTTTTACTGTTAGTTGTGAAACAGGTTTTGCACTTAGCTACCCTTTTCCACAGCCCATGTCTCCAGACAATGGCTAGACTGGTAGCATGTACACAATGCCTTGTTGAACACACTACTATTTCCACTTTAACTACAGGTCATCCTAGATTACAGACAAGTGTATCAAAGATGTCAGTATCAATTTTTTATATGTGGTAGTTTAAGCTCTAAGATCTCTTAATGCTTGATTTCACCATGACTACTTTTTAAACCCTCCTCCAATAAATTATCTATAGAAGAAAACAGTGTTACAGAATGATCCAGACAGAGATAGATCCATGGGGTGGCAAACATTTTGAAGTAACACAATAAAAACAGCACACGAGCCTACATTATATACACCAGTATTCAGCCTCAACTGAGATGCACCACTGCTTAAAAAAGAAGCAGAAGAAGCTTATTTACATGCATACCTTCATTTCTCCATATATCTGACTGTTTTAATTTATCCTCTCCTAATCTCTTCCTGCTGATGCCTGCAACTGTCTGGGAATTAATGTTTGAATCTTTAGAGAAGCAATTCCAATAACACTCCTGGATGACATGCAAACAAAATCATAGGTTGTGTAAAGGGTTTTTACAATCACTACCAATCAATACTGTTATCACAAGGTTCAATTTTGAGACTAACAACAAACTGAAGTGTTTGAAGTATGTTTGTATACACAACAAAGACTGCAGTAATGACCTGGAAATAAATTCTCAGTGTCCACAAAGTTGATGTATAGATGTATCTGACATTGATGATTTGGAGTCTTGCTACCTGATCTGCTGATACCCCCTTCCTGGTTACATATTTATATTAAACGTGTTAATGTTATTATGTCTTTGAAACCACCGCTGATAACGGCGCTAAGTCTAAATGTTATAGTCTGTTTACACCCGCTGTTGCGAGTGTAGTGGTTCGGTCTATATCATCGCCACACAGGCTAATTCAACATATATGTGCTGCTGTCCTGTCACTGTGTCTGTAATGTTGACCTGGATGTGTGTTGATATGTTCGCACACCACAGTACGTACATAAGAGTACATGCAGGAGTCAAAAAGGGTTGCAAACGACCGGAACAGTTCGATACTGTTTATTCCGTTACAACACAGACACGATGACATAAATGACACACATTCGACAGCAAAACACGAATCATATAATTTCCACATTGCATTAAATATATATAATACGGCCTGTCCACATCCTGGCCTTATAATAGCTTAATAGCTTCATAAATCTCCACACTACTCAATAAAGCCTGCTCACCCGGCAGCTATAATACTCTTCATATGGCCTACACCAATCTTCATTACACAATAAAGCCTGCTCACCCGGCAGCTATAATACTCTTCAAATGGCCTAAACAGTACTCCAATACTCAATAAAGCCTGCATCACACTGCAGCTATAATAATGTTCATATGGCCTAAACAGTACTCCAATACTCAATAAAGCCTGCATCACACGGCAGCTATAATAATGTTCATATGGCCTAAACAAATCTTCATTACAGTGTATCACATAGGCTGTACACGCAGCGAAATATATAAGTTGACATTTTCTTAAATCCTACGTAGGCATACATTATCCAAAAACACTGGGACTCGACCTACACGGTCCACGCCCAAAAACACAACTCTCAAATCACACACTAGTCCCGCCAAAAAACCCGTCACGAGATTCGGCTGTCTTGAACACCGCTCTCGATAACACATGCAGACTAGCTGCGAGCTATTAACATGACTCAAAACAGTACAGAATAAACACATCTCAACACTTGAGATTAAACAGCGTTCACACGCTTATCTGTACTCTGTCACTCGAAAAATAGGAGAAGATAATTCTATCCTAAAGTCAAACAAGTATCCGCTTAATCAAGCGTTGCAACTCGAAATTTAATTTGTTCAAAACATTCTAAAGATTACTTTCCCTTCCATAAGTTCCACTTGCAACAGTTACCACCCGCTCCGGGAAAAAAAAGTTCTATCATTTTTTTGAAAAAAATTAACTCCCAAAAACAAAAAATTTAGAAGAAAATGAAGCTCTAACATATGCCTACAAAAAACATCTTCAGCAAATCAGCTAAGTATAAAAAGTAACAATTAAACCGCATAAAAGTATAAAAAATCAATCAAAAGATCAGTTCCAAAATTGAGTACAAACCAAACTAACAACAACCGATCGAAAGAGAAAACACAAGATCAATCAAAAGAAGAATGATCTGTAAAAAAGGAAAGTAAGAACTCAACAATACCATATACTCATAACTAAGTTGGACAATTACATGTAAAATAAATACAACTATCATAAGTAGATATGTTATATCAAGTCATATAACCACTCCAACATTACAAAGAATAGAGGTATAAGTGTTGAAAGAAGACAAAGTATACAAATAGAATCAAGTAAAACGAAGATGAGGTACGAAAGTATAAACACAAGATATGAAATCCATACCGAAAAGACAACAGAAAAGAAGGAATGAAATGAAGAATAGTTACCAAAGACAGATAGAAAGCAAAGGCACGAACGCAGAGAAAGTCAATAACAATACATACTAATAACTGTTTTGATCAGATAACCTATTCAAAAATAAATATATAAACATGATCGAAAGGCACAACACAAAATATCAAAGTATATCTATACTAACACCACCAAAAAATAATTTATAACTAAACAAAACCTAATAAGTAATTTAACCAAGTTACAAGAGTTATACAAAACTGAAATAAATAAATTATAGGCATCGAACAAACAAGTAATAGCATTGCTATAACTAATACGACCAACGCACAATCAAGCGCTAAAAATAAAAAATACATCATAATAAAAAACAACTTTTTACAAGAACCAATCAATCTACATATCAATGATATCACGCAGTCACATGCTGGGCACACACAACAAAAAATTACAATGCCCAAAAAAAATCATTTTTTTCCAAAAGTACCGTACAAACATATTTTTTTACGATAAGTTACATAAAAACAGTATTTAATTTTTAAGTAATTCAAGACCACTAAAACCTAATAATGAAATCAATATTTTAACAAAATGAGCTAAACATAAAACAAAAATCCTATTTCGAAGAAACCTTTAAATCAACACATGTAAATTTAATTTATCCTTTAAGTTCTTTCTGCTGACAATTACGTTCAGCTCAGGACAATGCTATTTAGCTATAACTTTATCTCTTACTCAAATCGATAAGATATACATTATAAATAAATCTACACTTTATTGCTAATATGAAATATGCAAAAGGTTCTATAAAAATATCTACAAAAAAAAAAATAAGTTTTTTTTTATTTTTAAATAATCTGCTAAGAAAATAATCTGCATGCCTGACTGGCAAGAAAATCAAGTTCTGGAAAAATCGAAGTTTCACAAAAAGTTAACAAATCCAAATACAAGATCATGTATGTCACATGCAAGCTATTTCCAAAATTACATTTCACAACATAACAGGTAATACACATATTCTCTGTATGTTCTATATATTAATTAATCATGACATCAAAACATGAGAAAAATATAAATTAAGTGAATAACGAACACTCAGGACTATCTAAAAGTAACCACTACATCAACACAATAAATGAGTTTGTGCAATCTCATCATGTACAAAACTATCCTAAACAACACAGTTGCAAAAATTCTAAATTGAACAGAGTAGTATAAAGGATAATAATTACATACTACACATTATCAACACAATAATATATAAATAGCATAAAAATGTATTAATACATCATAAAAATACAGACATATAAATAACAATTAAAAAAAATTATGGCAATCAAATGATGCATAGAAACAATCATACAACAAAATTATATGTTATTTCAAAACAACAACATGTCATATACTAATATAGAATACAAAAAATATTTACTGTCTTCACATTAAAAAAAAAAAAAAATCAGACGCGAAGTCTCCCACTCTCTTGTAAACATGCTTGACCTTCAGAAAGTAACACCTCAGATTTTAGTTAGACGCTGACATGTTTCGGTTGACCACTCGAGCGGAAAGTTGACCTATATTTCTGACCGTCAATATGTCGCAGAAGCCTTGACTCTTATCGCAACGTAGCTTCTGTCAACAAATACAATTGAAAATTTCCATTTTACTCAATAGTGAAATTTAATGAGAAAAATGTAGAAATCAAATTTACAATTACCCAGCACCGGCTTGTGTAAAGCACCGGTCTCTTCACGATGTCACTAGCTCTTCCTATCACATGTAGATATCACAGAATACTTGGGGACAACATGACCGACCTTGAATGTCGCCGCTGCCGTAGGCTGAAACAAAGTGTTATATTCACAACAACAAGTAGAGCAAGCAATAGTATTCAAGCATCCACTGTTATTTTTACTCTGTTTACCTTGATTATAAATGACTCTGGGCTCATGTTGAACAAGATTAGCACAATTGCGCTTATTATTTGTTCTATGATCAAAATACTTATTATTACCGTTGCCTTGTTTACAAATAATGACTTTAGTCTTTTGTTGAGGAACATCACTCAGGTGATGTAAAGCAACATTTGAAAAGCTATAATCTCTATTATACTTTCCAACATTCTTACAATCAAAACTTTGAGATTTGTTAAATTGTCTACAGTATCTACGAGAGGGAAAATTATTATTTACTGATCTCCCTTGGTACTGTTTACTCTTGGGGTTATCTCTCTTTCTAGAACTGTTTTTCTTTTCCCTTATGGGAATATATTTACCAATTGTTTCAAACTGACTGTGCTGAGTTTGACAACTGCCAGAAACAATAGTATCTCTATTGTTCCGCATATGGGTTTCATCTTTGGAACAAGTAGTAATAGCCTCAACACCCGCTATTAATTTCTGAGTATTTCCAGTAGTAGAGAAATATTGGCTTTTATGAGTCTTGACCTGAAATTTATCACCTTTCTTTTCCTGACCAACGGAACTGGCTGTTATACAAGAATCTTTGTTGGTCTGATGCCAAGAATTATTACTGGAACTATCAGTAATATTAGAACTTTTAAAGTTGTATTTACCACGAAAAGATCTGTCTTTACCATGAATGACATCTCTCTGAGCAAAAAGTGTATGGGGCTGACTTTTCGCAACTTTCTGTCTATCATTGTCAACATTGACAGAAGAGCACCTTTTGTTTTTCAAAACCATATCTAGTAAGCCAAATATTCTTTCCCTTGCTTCCGCAATTTCATTATCTTTAAGTGAAATCGTTTCACTTAACCTTTTATTTAACTCCTTAACAGCCAAAACTTTGTCGCTTTCTTCTGCTAGCAAATTTTCAATTTTAGCGACCATCTCTTTTTCAGCCGTCAACTCCACTAAAGTCTCTTTCTCGTACTGTTCTTTATTTGCCCTCAACTGAGTCAACTCTAGTTGTAGTGACTGAATCTTAATATAATCATTGCTATTATTAAGCTCATCAATCTTTTCTGGAATCATCGCATTCTTTTCTTCCTGCTGGAGACCGAGATTCGCAATATCATCCATTAAATCAAGAAGTGTTTCTGTATAATCTCTATCACGTTTATCGGTCTCAACTTTCAAATTCTCATAAATCTGTTTATTTTGTTGGACCTCCTGTGTAATATTTTCTACCTCAATTTGCTTCTCTTTCATCTGGACTTCCAATTGCTTTATCTTCAACAATGCTAACTCCGAACTTGCCTGCACACCAGCAAGTTCCGAATTTGATTTATCCAAATCACTTGTTAGTCTGGACACTGTTTCATGTAGCTTACTTACTTCAGCAGTACTCTTTACACAACTGTACCTTTCCTGTAGGGCACTCCGTTTGTTCCTTCTTATTTGCTCCTCATCTTCTAACTCCTTCTTTTGACCATCAGAAATGCCGTATTGAATCATCTTGTGTATTCCCCCTCCTTATGTGATCGTGTTTAACATTAATATAGTTGTACAGAAATCCGCGAAATTCCCAAAGTAGCAAATCCGCTAACTCTTTAGCCATCATTAAATGAGGATGAGACTGAAAATTCTCCTCAGCAAAATATTTTAGCGCTCTTGACGCATTGACCAAAAATCTGTCTATCACATGTTCCTCAAGCTGTGGTCCTTTTAATTCTTGATAATCTCTACCTTCTTCCCACAAATAAGCCAATACAGGCCTCATATCCACAGGATCTATATCATCATCATCCATAGTGATTCACTTACTTAATCCAATATATCTAGTAATCACTTATAGTTATGACAAATTACTGTCGCAAAAGGTTTGACAATTACCCTTCCAGCTCACAAAGTTAACTATTTGTCAAGAAATGAGCTTATTCCTCAATTATGTATCACCAATTCCTTTTTATAGCACCTTTATCAAGTCACATCATTATCAGGAAAATCGACATATGTCAACAGCCATTAACACCTATGCATAAAATCTTAATCATATGTTAAATTAGACATAAACAATAATAACAACAGAATGAGCAATTAGGGAGGCCCAGTGACATATATGAAGTGACACAATTCACACAAGACAAAATCATTTATCTGTCAATGATCCCGTTTCTTTCCGCCACGACACTAGATATCACATAGACTGCTAAAACCTCCACTGCGGGAAAGCACTGGAACTTGATTCGCTTGTCTTCAGGTAATTTCGTCAATATGATATGTGCTTAACAATGCACAAGTTGACAGGAACCATAATACAGCACACACTGCAACTCTTGACTCTTCTGTAGTCTGAAATGTACACGGCAACTCCGTGTATCATAACATCTTGAACTTGTGATGGTGATAACTGGCACAGGTAACCCGAATATTGCAGAAATCTGTCACAACCCGTACAAATGCTGGTACAAATACTGTCCAAGTCTAATTGAACTTCCTTGACCACTGCAGACGTTGTTGTCGTCCATAGGCATGAAATAGGACGTCAATTGCTACTGGTGTAAAGTTGCATACTACCAAATAAAGCGTGCGTTGTTTCTCAAATGCGCCACCCAGGCAGATAATAACTAGGTCACAGTTCTGAAGTACAGGAGATTCAAGCCACGCCCACACTGGGCTAATTATAACAAAGTCAAGTGTTCCACACTCTTGTCCCGTGAAAGTCATATGTATTCTTTCCAACTTGTAGTGACTGATCCTCTAGATATGTTATGGTCTGGTGGACAAAATTTGATTCACTTTACCCTCTTGCTTCAAGTACATATCACTGTAGAGGTAACCATTTCTTAATCGTATACGCCACACAGGCACATCTTAAATCATATCCAATGATACGAAAACTACGCCACTTAGGCTATTGACGCGAATAGTCGTAGATGTCAGATCCTGTTAACTGAAAACCACCATAAATGTAACCGCCTATTTTAGCAGTAACCTCTTCGGTATTGGTTCCAACTTGACTATAAACCACCAACTGTTAGTATTCTAATGTTCACTGTTTAGATGCTGCCACTGTTAGTATCTGTGTTCGGTATGTATTAGTGAGTGTGTGCCAGAACAGTCACTCACAACACAGGTACGCACATAGAAGTCATAGATGGTTGTAAACGGTGGTGACATTTAACAATGATTTATTAAGTCACAGCACATCATCATGTAGACATAAGACGAATACACCGTTACAACAAAAGGTACGAATTCAGTATACTCATAAGACTGCACTCACGGCAGTTAATAATAATATCAGCGCTATAATGTCCTCACGACTCAGTATACTCATAAGACTGCACTCACGGCAGTTAATAATAATATCAGCGCTATAATGTCCTCACGACTCAGTATACTCATAAGACTGCACTCATGGCAGTTAATAATAATATCAGCGCTATAATGTCCTCACGACTCAGTATACTCATAAGACTGCACTCACGGCAGTTAATAATAATATCAGCGCTATAATGTCCTCACGACTCAGTATACTCATAGACTGCAAATATGGCAGTTATATTACTGGCCTTACAAATCTCTACACTTCTCAGAAAACGGCCTCCATAAATCTTGGCCTACACAAATCTTGGCCTACATAAATCTTGGCCTACATAAATCTTGGCCTACATAAATCTTGGCCTACACAAATCTTGGCCTACATAAATCTTGGCCTACCATATGGCCTAAACTAGTACTCCAATACTCAATAAAGCCTGCATCACACGGCAGCTATAATAATGTTCATATGGCCTAAACAAATCTTCATTGCCCAAAAACACACGCTTATCTGTACTCTGTCACTCGAAAAATAGGAGAAGATAATTCTATCCTAAAGTCAAACAAGTATCCGCTTAATCAAGCGTTGCAACTCGAAATTTAATTTGTTCAAAACATTCTAAAGATTACTTCCCCTTCCATAAGTTCCACTTGCAACATCTGCATATGATTTATTTGTTCAAAATTTGTTTGTTCTTCCATGAGTTTGTTTATTTAAAGCTTCTTTTACATGGTCTGGCATCACTGAGTTCAGAATTTTGCTCAGTCACTGCCAAGGTTTGTCTTCACATTTGATGTAAATAATCACGTTCTTAAGTAATTTAAATGTAACAAGCTGGCAAGGAACAGAAACAAAGAAAAACAACACTGGAAAAATGGTGCTATGTTTAGGACATAGAGAGGTAGAGGGAAACAACAACAACAACAAAATATGATGGAGAAGGGAAATGGAGACAGATTGAAATGGATGCGAAGACATGGAAAAACAACTGAACAGATGGCACAGGACAGGAAGGCCAGACCTGAATTTGTTGAAAGCCTCTCACTCATTTCCTTTTCTAATTTAATTATAGCTAAATATAGCTTGAAATTTTTGGAGGCCCTGTTTAATTTCTTCAGTAAGAATAGAACTATTTTTTCTATTATTAGCACATGGCCACTACAGCAGTCTGCTACTGGCCCAGTTTCCACAGATAACAACGATTTTTTACATTTCCTGTATACCTGTATGTAGCTGATTTGATTATAAGCATTGTTTTTTTATGGGTTTTCACAACCAAAGGTGCCTTGTGTTGTAAGCAGTGCATGATCATTGAAGAATTCGGGTTTCTCCGATAAAGGGTTCTTTCAAATTATTGTTGTGCTGGCTTTATAAAAGAAGTAAAATGCATTGTGAAGGATTATGTGGGAGCGAAAAGTGTGATGTCAGAGGGAGACTCAAAGTTGGCCAAGTCGGTAGAAGGACACTATTTTATGCGTACTTTATTAATAACATTCAAGACTGTAAATCCCAAAGCAGGCTGGCCTCTCATTTATTAGTGGGATAATTAGTCCAATCTCAGGCTATGACAATGTAACTGCTGTTTATGAAACCAGGCACAATAATGGAAATATGTGCAGTACAAGTGACTAGGGTCATGAAAGAAGATACTGGATATGTCATGTCAGAAGTAATGCCTGAAATGCTCTGAAAATATTTTCTGTTTGATTTTTTATGTCAAATTAAACCTTGGATTGTCCTGACTTGATTTATTCTCTCAATCTATGTTGTGTGAATCTTAACAGAATCATAAAATATAAGCTGTCAGAGTTACACAACATCTTGCATATTGTTAGAAACCTTGTGTTTCCTGTTATCATATGGTGTGTTCTTGCATACTACATGTTTGCCACCTCTTTAACTTTTTTCTTTGCCTTGTCACTACTTCCACTTTTTTCATTACTAACTTTCCCACAGGCTTCAAATGCAAAGCTGTCTCATGAGATCTGCACTGGGCATAGCCGCACCGCATTCATTATAGAATGTGCACATGTTTTTCTTTATTACCCACTCTTGGTGTGAATAGTTGTATGAAATTAGTAAATAAATATTAGACAAACATAAAGGTATGTTTTCAGGTACTCGTAAGAAATAAAGAAGTAGAAAGCTAGACAACAGAAAAACAACAGACGTGAGTGGCTTACCCAGGACTCGAACCCAGGAAATTAGTACCATGGCTAGTGATCAGCCATTTAAGTTAACTAATATGATATTGCTCAAAATCCCTTTTAACACATTAACTACCAATTTAAAAACACACTGTGGCCGAATTAAATTTTTTTCCCATTTTCAGCCTGTAGGTGTTTGCACAAAATAAGCTGTAGTTTTCGTAATTGTTTACAGATTTTTATGAATTACACGTCATTTTAAAGATAAATGAATGTACTATTACAATAAACACCATTTATAACTCTAATAGAGGTTGTTGCTATTTAACGGCCCTCCGATGGCCGAGGACTTGCAATATTTTCACAATTATAACTGCTTGCGCCCCATCTCTATCAAAGTCACAATTTCAATCAATGTGCACACCGTTTTCACTCTTGTCCTCGTCGCTAGATCAATCAGTCAATTGTTGAAACACGTTTCTATTTTATTCAGCCGTTAGACGAAATGTACACACATTTTTTGTAGTCCTATCACTAGTTGCCACGGTAAACAGTTTTACACGATTTGGTAACTAACCCAAAACGCTGAAAAATATGAACATAATATCAATTTTCCAGTATTCTACTACAACCATGCTTTGGGAATTTGTTTTCCAGTGGCAACTTAAAATCTCGAACCAGATCATAAAGTGTTTCAGTACATTTTTCATTCGTTTTATTACTAAAATTAGATTGGCGATCTGAGCGGCTTGCGGTCCAAATGTGTTTATTTTGTGAGCCGCTGACAGCGGCTTGCAGTAGTTAATGTGTTAAGTTCTTGCTCTTTCAGCAACAAAAATTTAACTGATCCTTCTTTCTTGTTTATTTCATTCAGAATAAATGATTATGTGGCTGTCAGAATAAAATTAACCTGCTCTAGTATTTCGCATTTCAAATAATCCTAATACATTTACATTCTTTTCTATTCCCCTTCATTTTTTTAAAACAATTGTCCATCCTGCAAAAGCATCCTGACATTTAAAATTATTATGGTATATGGTAAGAATCTCCATTAACCCTCGACTGACAAGTCTAACTCGAACGGCAGTGGGGAGGGGAGAGGGTAAAGCACCTCAATCTTGCCTCCTGTCAAGTCACAATGTTTTACAGATGTTTTATATAGGCAGTTGCCCCACCCAATCCCCCTTCCCTTTCTAGGCTTTAGTGAAACCTCCTAACCTTTAATATGTGATCAGTAAAAAAAAAAAAAAACACCAACTCAATTCCTGCTTTTCACCTACATTTACATTTGGGTCAATTGTTTTAATATTATTTGGTGCCTTTGTGACAGGTAGGCCTATTCCTACTACTTAAGCGCGAAGAGCGCTACTATTAAGTAGAATATTGTATAACAGTCTAGCTAGCTACTTTAGCACTAGTATTAAACAAATGACGTCATCAAATCTGGTGTGGGTAAACTAAACGGCTAGGACCGGAACGAGAAAAGAAAGGGGAGTTAAGTCGGGGGGTAGTTTTGTTTGAGGACGGAGCGAGAAGGTCGTCATACTGGTGGTGTTAAGATTTGTAGCTAGAAAGTTTAAGTTTATCAGATATAATTCTTTGGATGTTAGTGCCTAGAGACAGAAACAGTGTATTAAATAGTTTGCAGTGAACTTGAATATTTTGTTGAATGATTTGTATGGACAGAAAGAACGAAAGAACAGGTAACCTTCTAACAGGTCAACATTTGGGTCACTGAACACAGGCACGCTTCCCCGTCCTCCAGTCGAAGTAAGTGGGTCATGTGTAGGCATACGATCTCTGAACCAGCACAAATGAATAGACAGTTCTGTCATGTATAAGAACAACTTTATGGAGTACATGAGATATCAGAAAAACAGTAGTACTGCCTGCATTGAAAAAGAATAAACTGGGCTACAAGCCGTATGTCAGAAAAACAGGGTGCCAGTAGTAAATAATAAAAGTATATGGTGTTCCCTCAATTGAATGTCTTCATCATACATGAGCTGATCAACTCATACCGGTGGAGACTTTCTTTTGTAATTTAGCAGAGTATTCTACAAGTCACCCCACAGATCTCCCACCACTGAGTGACATACCTGAGCAACTTACCATTGTTTATTTTGTGAAGTATCCAGTGCATCCCGTTGAGGACTTCGTTTCTGAAGATCTAGTCCTGTTCCATCTATTGAAGGCATTTCTTTATAATGGCTTCTCCACAACAAATGGAACAACAGATAATACAGTTGCAGCAACAGAATCAGCAATTGCAGCAGCAATTACAACAGCTGTCCCAACAACAAGCCATTAACCAGCCGTTACCGGAATCTCTCGACTTTTCAGTACATGCATTACGGGAGATAACCTCTACCCTTCATACGGTAAACCAGTCAGCCAATTTCCAACACATCCGTTCGCTGGTTACACCATTCTCTGGGGAACCTTCCAAGTTCCGCCAACGGCTGATAGACATAGAGAAATTTGTGTCTCTTATTTCGGCAGTATCCGATGAAGACCGCAAATGCATTGCATTTTTGTCGTCTGAATCTTTGGTAACAGACTTTCTCAGACGTCGCTCCAAGACCTATCTTGGGGAAACCTTTGATTCCTTGAAGAAAGAATTTGTTCGTAGATATTCTTCCATAATCCATTCACAACACGCTTGGACATTACTTAGGCGCATTCGGCAAGATCGAAATGAGACAGTTCAATTTTTTGCTGATCGTTTGCTCAATCTTTCAGAGGATGTTTTCCTGGATGAATCGGTTCCTTCAGTCGATATGGACAAGCACCTTGTCTGTGTTTTTGTAGATGGACTTTCTTCAGACTCGTTGAAGTTACATCTCATACGCAAAGATCCCAAGTCCATTAATGAGGCCATCCAGCTGGCTGTCACTGAGGATAATGTCAAGCGTCGATTTCATCAACGACTTGGTAGGGATCCACATCTAGATGTGTCTCGTGATGAGGAACCTATGGACGTTTCGCACCTCCGCCGTTCCTGGCATTGTTCTGCAGGTCAACCTCAACACTTTGATCTTCCATCAGGGCCTTCTTATCACCAACAGCACTTCTCAACTCCACAGCAGTCAAGCCAACGTCATTCAAGTCGACCACAACACCAAGGGTCTCAAATACATAATGTGTCCACACTGACTTGTTTTAAATGTACTAGACCAGGCCATATTGCTCGTAATTGCCCCCAACGCAATTCATATTATAACCAACAAATTCAATTGTCAAATACTCCAACCAGGCCCTCACAACTGGGTCCTTGTCCATCTTTCAACCGCCATCCATCCCACCCTCCTCCTCTAATGAGCCAGGGAAACCACTGGGTCGCCCGTTAGTCAGGACTGACATGGGTGACTCTGCTCTTTACCATGATGGATGGAGTAGGTCCTTCCAGTCTTTATCTCCAGATCCACAATCTCGGTCTTCTTGTTCTTCTCCGGCTATTAACGTTTTACGAGTTGAGTCGGATCCTTCTTCCTGTCTTATCTCTATTGGGAAGTTGAGTTTTCGTGCTCTTGTTGATACAGGGGCTACAGTCAGTCTCATTCATGAGCAACTGTTTAAGCGCCTTCGCAAGCATGCTCATTTTCATCGTACCTCTACCCACATGGCTTCCGTTACAGGCCAGCCTTAACAGTCTATTGGTACTGCTGTCCTCCATTTCAAAATCGGTTCACAAGTTCTTAACCACCCTTTTATTGTTACTCGGGGCATGACACGAAATTTTATTCTTGGTCGTGATTTTCTTCATTGCCACCGAGCATGTATTTAATTTGATCTCAAGCAGATACGTATCAATAATGAATACATCCCTCTTCAGGATGATATTCGTATTGCTTCGTTAGTACGTCTTACTGCTCCTGTCACTCTCAAACCCCACGCTTTAACCATAGTCACTGGTAGGGTCAAGCGTACGGATTACGTCTTTCCAGGTCTTTCCATACTAGTAGAGCAGTGGGCTGATACTGCCATTCTCGATGACCCTTGCATCAAAGTCGTCGATGGCATAGCTACTGTTTCAGTTACCTGAGACTTCCCCCTCATGCTTCTTAACTCTTCTGGGAAATCCACTATCAAGCGGGGTACTGTTGTTGCCAAACTTGCTTCTTCTGCATTTAGATCCGAGTGTTTCCCATCCTCCTGGCTCTACTCACCACTTTGTTGCTCCACCACCTCCAGCTTCTCCAAATCTGACTCCTCCACCTCCTCCAAATCTGACTTCTCCACCTCCAGCTTATCCACCTCCTCTCATCCCATCCAATGTCATGCGCATAGCAGCAGTACATGAGCATCAGCCATTGTGTACATTCCCTCCTCCTCGCCCTTGTAATCCCTTTCCTGCCTTTACCAATGCTCCTCGGCCTTTATATAATTATTCACAACTTCACTCCTTACCTCTCCTACAGAGACATTTGACACCCCCTATTCCTTCCACATCTTCCACTTCTGTTCGACTTTCTCAACTCCTAGAGCAACTGAACACGGATTCACCATTTGAATCCGGAATTCGTCAGTTGGTTCAGAAACATCAGGACATTTTTGCCGTCTCTGATATGGAGCTAAAATGAACGTCCACTGTTACAATGGACATAGAGATGACAACGGAAGTTCCGGTCTCTCTTAAACCCTATCACACTCCCTTGAAAAATCGGGAGATTGTTGAAGAAGCAATTACTGATAGGCTAGAAGCCGGCATAATTGAATGTTCCTGGTCCTCTTGGTCTTCACCGATTGTGATTGTCTCTAAGAAAGATGGGTCCAACAGATTTTGTTGTGACTACCGGGCTCTTAATGCCATTACAAAAACCATCTCCTACCCTTTGCCTAGAGTAGATGATATTTTGGCCACAGTTGGCAAATCACAGTGGTTTACCACCTTGGATGCCCGTTCTGGCTTTTGGTGTATTCCATTGACACCAGAAGCCAAAGAAAAGTCGTCATTCTGTACCCACATGGGGAGTTATAAATGGAATGTCATGCCATTTGGCCTAAATGAAAAGGCAGCCCTGCCACTTACATGTCCCTTATGGACGAGGTATTGAAGGGTATGCAGTCTTTTGCATTGGCGTACATAGATGATATCCTCATCCATACTCCGGGTACCATTGAAGACCATCTTTCACATGTTGAGAAAGTTTTTACTCGGCTACGTACTCACAAAGTCATGCGTAAGTTATCCAAATGTGTCTTTCTGCAGTCTCAAACCAAGTATTTAGGTTTCATTATTAACAAAGATGGCATTCGTTCGGACGATGCCAAAGTCCAGGCAATTCGTGACATGCCACCACCGACTTCCGTCCGCCATGTTCGTGGTTTCGTAGGCAGCTGTTCATATTATAGAAAGCACATAGTAAATTTCTCCAGAGCTGCTGAGCCTCTTATAGCGCTTACAAAAAAGTATGCTCGCTTTCATTGGTCCGATGCTTGCCAACAGGCCTTTGATTATTTGAAATCAGCTTTAACTACTATCCCTCGATTGGCCCATCTTGATGTGCACAGCCCTATGATCTTTTATACGGACACCTCTAATCGTGCCATCGGAGCCTGCCTGGTCCAAGAGGACATTTCTAATTCTAGTCCTATCATTCCAAATGTACCTCATGAAATGCCCATCGCATTTCTGTCTCATGCCCTTACTCGTACTCGGCAAAAGTGGACTACTACTGAGAAGGAGGCATTTGCAATCCACTATGTGTTGCAAAAGTTGGATTTTTATCTCCGTGGTACTCACATTATTATCCGGTGTGACCACAAGACGTTACTTACTTGGCTCTCAAAGACCTCTGAGCAGCCTCCTTAGCTTCAGACCTGGGCTCTGAACCTCCAGAGCTATGATGCCACAATTGAGCATATTCCAGGTGAACTTAATACGGTTGCTGACCTTCTTTCACGCATTCCATATCCTGCTTGTACGGATGTTAGTTTCTCTTCTTCATCAGATCCCAAGGCCTCCTCAGACATAGATGATAATGCTAAGGAGATCCTTGTGATCAACTCCAATCGTCCTCCTCCTATCTTCTCTCCTCTGGAAGATGAAGAGTATATCTATTCTGATGGTTCTCTCATGCCCTCCACTGACATGCCTTCTGCTCAGCGTCAAGATCCTGAACTTATGAAGATCCGTCTTCAGTGGGAACGCGACGCTAAGTCTGTTTCCAAATACACTATCCTCCCTGATACCGATATTCTTTATCGAGTTGATCCCAAAAGAGAGGATCGCTTTTTGATTTGCCTGCCTCGTAATCTCATTTCACGAATCCTTCACGAATTCCATGATTCCAACGGTCATATGGGTCGTGACAAGACGTATGACATAGTGACCAGACGTTATTATTGGTCTACCCTTTATAAAGATGTAGCAGAATATGTGGTGGCTTGCAGAATCTGTAAGCGTCGCAATATGAGACCGCATCAGGTTCCCATCCAACTGATGTCTCAGTCTCATTTCCCCATGTAGACTGTTAGTGTAGACATTTCAGGTCCATACCCTGTCACGCAGTCTGGTAATTCCTACATACTTCACTTTGTAGACCAGTATTCGGTGTGGCCTGAGTGCTATCCTCTCAAGGATGCCTCCGCCAATAATGTCACTGATATTCTACTTTTTGAGTTCATACCACGCCATGGTTGTCCCCATACTATTATCTCAGACAATGGAAAGCAAATCCACATCGCCAGGGGTTCACGACCTGGTCCTCCTTATACCATCCTGACACTTTGATGGTGGAATGGCTCGTAGACTGACGAAAGGATGCATTCCACTGGCATGAAAACGGATGCCCAGACCGCAAAACACGAAACTAGAATTGGTTTTTGGAATGTCAGAACTATGAACGAGGCAGGAAAGCTGAGACAGATTACAGCAGAGATGAGGAATTACAAACTACATATCCTGGGAATAAGCGAGAGCAGATGGACAGGGATGGGGGAGAATAAAATTAGCTACAGGGGAAACAGTACTTTATTCTGGTAGAGAGGATGGTCAGCACAACGAAATGTAGCCATTATCCTTAAGAAAGGAATGGAAAGGTCTCTACTGAATGGAAACCCATTAACAACAGACTAATAAGAAAAGACTGAGAGGGAGATTCACCAACACCACAATTATACAATGTTATGCACCAACAAATGACAGCGACGAAGAGATCAAGGACGAGTTCTATCAACAGGTACAAAAGGAAATGGAAACTGTACCCAGGTACAATCTTATTATAGTAATGGGAGACCTAAATGCGAAAGTTGGAACACACAATAATTATAACGAAAGAGTAATGGGGAAATGCGGCAGTGGAACAGTAAATGAGAATGGGGACAAATTAATAAGCTTCTGCAGTATTAACAACCTGGTCATCGGAGGAACACTTTTTCAACACAAAGAAGTGCACAAGTTAACATGGGAATCACCAAACGGACGAGACAAAAACCAGATAGATCACATAATGATCAATGGCAGATGGAGACATGCACTACAAGACGTGAAAGTAAGAAGAGGCGCAGATGTGGGAAGTGATCATCACCTAGTAGTAGCAAGACTGAAGGTGAAACTCAGAGCTGCTGGACCAGTTGCAGTCAAACAGAAAAGATACAACATCACGAAACTTAAGGACCCCCCTCACCAGAAAAGCGTTTGTGGTCGACGTAAAGAGACGATATCTGATTACCAAAAGCCAGGAAAGAACAGAGACCGACGATGTGGACCAGAAATTCAACACCATCTCAACAATATATAAAGAAAGCAGCAAGTCATGCTTGGGATTCCAGGAAAGAAAGAGCCAAGACTGGATAACACCAGAAACGCTAAACACCATAGCGAAGAGAAAGGAAATGAAAAGGAAGAAAACAGAAGCTAAGTCTCCCAGGTTAAAGGCAATATATAGTGAACAGTACAGTCAGCTGGACAAGGAAGTAAAACGTCAAACCCGTGCTAACAAAAGGACATTTCTGGATGACCTTGCAAGACAGGCAGAAGAGGCAGCACTGAGAAATGAACAAAGCACAGTTTATAAAATAACTAAAGCTATCAGTGGAAAACGAGGTGCAAACAACATAACGTTAGTAAGAGACAAGCAAGGAAATCTCATCACCACAGCACAGGGGCAGGAAACAAGGTGGGCAGAGCACTTCAGAGAAACACTGAATAAGGAACCACCAGAGACTCAGCTGAATGTTCCTGAGGCTGAAAGTGACTTAGACGTAAATACAGACATTCCACGAAAAGAAGAAATTATCACAGCTATCAAAGGGCTAAAAAATGGAAAAGCGCCTGGTCACGACAATCTGAATGCTGAGCTATTCAAGACAGACCCTGAACTGCAGCAGAACTATTAGAACCACTATTTGCACAAGTCTGGGAAACTGAGACACCACCAACAGAGTGGAGTAAAGGAACAATTGTCAAATTGCCCAAGAAGGGCGACCTTGCAGACTGCAACAACTGGAGAGGAATTACCCTCCTCTCAGTTCCCAGCAAAATACTAGGCAGGATAATCATCCAGAGAATTTCAAAAGCAGTTGACCATAAACTGAGGAAAGAACAAGCGGGCTTCAGAAAGAACAGAAGATGTGCAGATCATATATTTGCCCTCAGGAACATTATAGAGCAGTGCTCAGAATGGCAGAGACAGCTGTACATTAACTTTGTTGATTTTGAAAAGGCTTTCGACAGCATACACAGGGACAGCCTATGGAAAATTCTGAGGGCTTATGGAATTCCCAGCCGCATTGTTTCCATTATAAAAAGCCTCTATTCTAACTTTACGTGCAGTGTTGGATCGAGTAATGTAACTTTCGAAGTGAAAACAGGAGTACGACAGGGATGCCCCTTATCAACAACATTATTTTTGACAGTCATAGATTGGGTGATGCGCCAGACAACAGAGGGCAGTCCAAGAGGAATTAGATGGACAATGTTTTCTACACTGGAAGATTTGGAATATGCAGATGACATTGCTCTGCTCGCGCATTCACACCAACACATTCAAGACAAAACTGATAGACTGAATAAGTATGGCCAGCAGGTTGGCCTGAACATCAATCTGAAGAAGACGGAGGTCATGACACTAAATGTGGGCAATCCTGAGCCAATAACAGTAAGGAACCAGAAGTTAGAACAGACAGACACATTTACTTACCTAGGAAGCATAGTAACACCTGACGGCGGAACAAGCAAGGACATTAACAACAGAATGAATAAAGCGAGAACAGCCTTTGCTATTCTCAACAACATTTGGAAGTCTTCCCAGTACAGCACAAACACCAAATTAAGACTGTATGAGAGCTGCGTACTTTCTGTGCTTCTCTATGGTGCGGAATGTTGGAGAGTAACAGAGAAGGAAATGTCGAAACTGTCCTCCTTCCACACAATCTGCCTAAGGAAAATTCTCCGAATCTTTTGGCCAAACACCATCAGCAACCAAGAACTACTTATTCGGAGTAACCAGGAGGACATGCACACCATCATAGCTGGCAGACGCTGGAGTTGGGTTGGCCATGTCCTCAGAAGGGACCCTGATACCATCGCAAGAAAAGCTATGCTATGGACCCCCGAGGGAAAGCGAAAGAGAGGCCGACCAAAAATAACTTGGCGGAGAACTGTGGAAGCTGAGATGCAAAGAATGAACCACAGTTGGGGCACTGTACAAAGGATGGCCGCCGACCGAGCAAAGTGGAATCAATTTGTTGCTGCCCTACAAGACGCCACCAGGCGTGATGGCCGCTGACTGCTTTGACGGTTGGCGGTTATGGATCAAAGAAGAAGAAGACTTTCCATTCGACACTGGACAAGATCCACATTCGCCACGTCACGACCAGCTTATACCATCCTCAATCGAACGGTCGTAACGAGAGGATGCATTCCACTCTTAATGATATCCTTGGGAAATTCACCAATGGTAATTCACAGTATTGGGACGTGTACTTACCCCAGGCACTTGAAGCATTGCGGGTAAATGTAAACGACACTACTGGCTTTCCGCCCTTCTACCTTCTCTATGGTAGAGAACCTCGTTTACCGATGGACAACCTTCTCACCCCACAAAGGAAATATTTCGGTGAGAATCTGAGACCATCTTGCGGAACAAATATAATGCTCACCAGATTGTCCACCGTAATGCTCTCAAAGCATTTCATAAACGACAGCGTCTACATTCCAAACGTGTACGTCTGCCCACATTTGCAGTCGGAGACCTCGTGTATTTCCGCAAACACAAGCGTACTTCTAAATTGGACGATCATTGGGTTGATTGATATAAAATCATCCAGAAAACCTCTCCTGTCAACTTCGTGATTTGGCACGAAAAGATTAAACCACCGAACAAAGGCTCACGCCTCCCAATTACGCCTAGATGTTCAACATCCAATTACTGCCCCTACACTTTTATCCAGCCGTTCTGTTCGTAAGGCCACTCTTCAACTCCCACCTTCACTCAATCCTCAGGTTAGACATAAAAATAATTCATCACTCCCTGATGACTCTTCCCTTTCATCCGATCTTGATGATCCACCCTCCCCTCCTCCTCCTTCCACCGCGATTGATTGTCAGCGTCAATTTCGTGATTCTTCTACCTCGGAAGATGATGTTCCAATCCCTGAAGTTGTTCATCGTCTTCAGTCTCATGATGTTTATCGTGCTTCGCTTCCTCCTGTCACCTCTGGGCTTCCCGCTTACTATCACTTGCCTCCCTCTACCTCTGTCCTCTCAGATGCTATTCTTCCTCCCTCTACTACAGCTACATCCACACATTCCTTGGTGCCTCCTGCTCTTCCGCTCTCTGCCAATCCCTCTGTTCTTTCCGGTTTTTGCCCTCCATTGGATTATGACTTAGAGTCCACCACGGCCTCTATCCCCAGCGCTAACGCTGAAGACAGTCTTTTCTCTCCCGTCCGCCATCCTTTCAAGAGGCATCTGTCTAATACCTTGGATGATTCTCCTCCCCACCCCAAGTGGTTTCGTTTGCCACAAGAACATGTCCGCCCTTTATTTACTCGTTCCAGGCTCCGTGTACGCCAGCCTCTTAGTCCACCGTGACTGACTCAGTTGTTTCCTTCTACTCTGCGTAAGCCTTCTAAACTCTCAAAACAACATCGTTCCCGTAGTCCGGTTCGAACCCCTACAGTTAGTTGTCATCCTCCTTCACGTACCTTTCCCCGTCCTCCAGTCCGGCCTCCAGTCCTTCCTCCAGTCCATCCTCCAGCCCGTTCCCCTCTCTGCTCCTTTCCTAGTCCTTCCCGTCCTGTTCCATCCCCTCATGTGATCCACACTGTTTCCACTCCTTATCAACATCTATGTTATGATCCACGATTATCGTCCCAACAGGTCACGAAAATTGAAATGTTTAAACTTTTTTCCCAGTCATTCATCTCTTGACTTTCCAGTTTATTGTCAGAGGTCGCTTCTCTTGCCTGTTACCATGTTGAAGTCGCCATGTATTTTTTTGTTTTTTCTATTTATTTTTATTTAATGATTGAATAAAGCAACGTTTGAAAATTTTCATCATCTCCCTAATGTAGGTATTAACCTAATGACTTGTGTTTTATGCTTGCTCCTTATGTGATTACAATTAGTTATACCCGCTCTACATATTCTATCCTTGTGTCTGCTAAATCTTATGATAAATGCCCATTTTATCATCCCTTTTGTATTCCTATTGTTCATGTCTAATTTGTTTTTCTCACTCACTTCTTTCTTGTTTGGAAGTCTCTTTCTGTCTACCATCCTTCCCTCCTCTTCATTTGCTATTCCTCCTGCTCTCCATCCTACTTCATTCCCCCTCTGCTTGCTAACCCTGTACTTTAACCCTTGATACAACCCCCTGCCATTGGATTGTGTAATCCTACATTTTTGCCATGTACTATGCTGCGTTTAGCCGGTCATATCATTTACGAGCATTTAGCTTACTTAAAATGATACTTCCTGACTTTGTTGTTCCCTTTGATGAATTTTTTTTAACCCATTTCATCGTTTTCTAATTATTTTCGAGTTGATAATTATAACGTTTAGTTAAATTGTTAGCACTTATGTTTGTACTAAAGCAGTGCTTCTTCATTTATTCATTCCATACCTATGATGTTGTCCATGATCACCCACATTCAATGCCCAGTTCTTTAAGGCTCTAGTAGACCGTATTTTTTTTCCTTGAGCATGAGTGCGTTAGCACAACAATTATGTTACTGATGTACCCACTAATTATTTTCATTTCAAGTGTTTGAGATGTAAGCCATTTTAAGCGCATCTATTTGCATTATGATTGTTAATGCCATTCATTATATTTTAAGGGTGTCATTTTTTTTTCTCGGGTTTTAGTTTTTTCTAGGATGAAAATGTAACCCCCAGGGATACAATTTGGTGGCCCCGGGTTGTATGTGACAGGTAGGCCTATTCCTACTACTTAAGCGCGAATAGTGCTACTATTAAGTAGAATATTGTATAACAGTCTAGCTAGCTACTTTAGCACTAGTATTAAACAAATGACGTCATCAAATCTGGTGTGGGTAAACTAAACGGCTAGGACCGGAATGAGAAAAGAAAGGGGAGTTAAGTCGGGGGGTGGTTTTGTTTGAGGACGGAGCGAGAAGGTCGTCATACTGGTGGTGTTAAGATTTGTAGCTAGAAAGTTTAAGTTTATCAGATATAATTCCTTGGATGTTAGTGCCTAGAGACAGAAACAGTGTATTAAATAGTTTGCAGTGAACTTGAATATTTTGTTGAATGATTTGTACGGACAGAAAGAATGAAAGAACAGGTAACCTTCTAACAGGTCAACATTTGGGTCACTGAACACAGGCACGCTTCCCCGTCCTCCAGTCGAAGTAAGTGGGTCATGTGTAGGCATACGATTTCTGAACCAGCACAAATGAATAGACAGCTGTCATGTATAAGAACAACTTTATGGAGTACATGAGATATCAGAAAAACAGTAGTACTGCCTGCATTGAATAAGAATAAACTGGGCTACAAGCCGTATGTCAGAAAAACAGGGTGCCAGTAGTAAATAATAAAAGTATATGGTGTTCCCTCAATTGAATGTCTTCATCATACATGAGCTGCACGAAAACCTGGGTTGAAAATATAGCATCTAAGAAATTCCATCTCTTGCAAAAGCGAGTCTAAAAATTAGATGACGTAGCCATAAGTACAGTCACCCTAAGAGAGTATTAGTCCTGTCACACCTTGTAAACACTGAGTTTCTTACAAGTCATGAACTTTAGTTAACTATATATAATTAAGCTAGAATTTTAGATTAACAAATACCTAGTATAGACCACCAAAAATGGGTGCAGCATATTGCAATATAAATCTTTCTTCTCTGAACATTAACAGTATTACATACATCCTTAAAAGTCACAATATTATTAAAGCTTCCAAACAATGTTACAAATAGTGTACATACCTTAACATCTGTTTCCTGCTTTATTTCTGCAAACAGACTTGTGACATTAGCTTCCACATTTCTTCCAGCCTGAAAGCAATGAACTGTAGTAATGTACTACTGTAGGTATCACATTAGGAAAATAAAGATATAATACAAATATATTACACTAACACCTGAATATCATCAACACCAAGCAATAATCATTGTTAAATGGTGATCCTAATGAAGCTGCAATAGCCATAAACTGGCATGTTATATCTTAATCAAAATCATCCCTGTAATTTTTCTGTTATTTACCCATATACAAATATGACTGCTCAAGGAAGCTACTACAGAAAAACTTGAGTTAAAGATTTTGGACCTTCAGAATGATGGTTTTAAAATCTTATTTATATGATAATGAATTTCTGGAACAATTTCGACCAAAAAAGTCCATTTTTAAAAAGATCACAGTTGATCACTAATGCTGATGTAGATGATTGTATAACTATAAATAGTTGGTCAGTGACATACTGTGCCAAAGATCATACTGAATACACTTTTGACTCAAATAATTTGAAGATCAATTTTGTTCTTTTTTTAACCCTGATTATTTCTTATACAGGTGTGTAACCCATAATCCGAACATCCGAAAACAGAGATATTTAAAAAAACTGAAAGTTTTTTGGCCGACTTTTGGGATACTTTAAGTTTCCACACACAAAAAATTATTATTATTATTTTTTAAACTGGTATGAGTTATCACGTTTCGTCCTTGTGAAGTGCAAGCGCAGTATAAGCTGACGTAAGCGCTATAATGTGATACAAATTTTCAAACAAAGCTATTTAGTTGTGTCTAGGCACCACTTCCAGCCATGTGTGTGAATATTTCTGAGCTTATTTTGTCATTTTGAATGTGATTATTTGTAAGCTAATTTTGTGAGTTTAATTTCATTGTGAAAATGCCAAGAAGAGCTGCAAGATACTCCTGTGGGTAACAGTGGGAATAAGAAAAGAAAGCATTTGTCATTATCGATGGCGCAGGAGGTAGAGTTACTGCAAAAGCTTGATTGTGGTATCTCTGAGCGTCGTCTTACTGAAGAATATGGAGTAGGAATTACCACAGTATATAACATAACGAAACGCAGACAAGCTGCTGAAGTTTTACACGGACAGTGATGACCAAATACTAATGTCAGAAACTTTGCATACAGGAAAAAATGAAAAAGTTTTGGCAGTTTAGGGAATTAAAGAAAGACTCCTTAGACTGGGTAAAATCTACAGTAAGGCCATCTGTCTTACTGCTTATTCATGAGCTGAAAATCCTGTTCTGGTCCATCAATAGATGTCTCAAGCTGATGACGGTAATTAGAGCCTTGAATGTACATGTGCAGGTATTTAACAAAGTTTATGTTTGAAGTTGTTAAAATATATTTTTCTGATAAATAAATTGTACTACATAATTTAAAGTGGGGCGATTTTTGGGCTACTTTGGGTGGTATTTTGGGCGACTTTAGGCTACTTCTGGTGATATTTTGGGCGTATTCCGAAAACCGAAACATGGCCCTCCCCGAGCATTTCGGATTCTGGGTTACCAACCTGTATTGTTAAATGTGTTACTCAGCCTTTTATATACTCTACATTTTTTTTTTTTTTAAACATAAACCTTTTTTAATGAGTGAGGGTGGTAAACCGTAAGTCACAAGAGTTCAGGACCACCACTGGTGTAAGACAAGGTGATATCCTGTCACCTCATCTTTTCATACTCCTCATGGACCATGTCGTCAAAACATGTAAGGAAAGAACCCAAAAATATTCAGCGGGGGACTGGAAGATGAAACTGGTCTGTATTTCATGCTAGCATTGGCCGACAATGTTGCCCTGATTGCTAAATCAGAGGCACATCTTCAATCCAACCTGCAAGATGAGATGTATGGTCATCAGCAGCTCCAGAACAGAAACCATGGTGATATCACGAGAGGAAAGGAGGCATCAGATTAAGCTAGGAGAACAGATCCTGGAGCAGGTCAACCAGTTTAAATTCTTCAAAGCTGTTATAGACACGAAGGGAGGCATCAAAAAAAGAGTTAGCTACCAAAGAACTACAGATGGGAGACTTTTTCAGGCCATAAACTGAGGATTCTTCAGCAAAATAGTTAGTACGTAAGAAAAAAGATGGCTGTATATCGCTCCACCTATATTCCAGTCGACATATGGATGCGAGTCATGGGCATTGTCTACAATCCACACAAAAAAGCCAGATTCAAATCTCAGAAATGAGGTAACTGAGGAAGATGGTAAAGTGACAAGAAGAAATATGGTCTGCAACCAGATGATATGGCATGGCCTCAAAATCCAGCCACTACAGACTCAAGTAGAACAGTCCCAACTGCAATTATTTGGCAATGTCTGCAGAATGGAAGAAGATCGGCTACCATGACATGTATTGGAAATCGGAACGACTGAGGACTGGACTGGAACAAGGCCAGAAGGAAGACAGCCGATGGGATAGTATGGCGCTCCCTCCTCCAAACCTCTACACCTCACGGCAGAAGAGGGATGACTAAGTAAGTAAGTAATAAGTGAGTCGCAAAAATTTGCAGTTGCTCTTCACCCTATTAGTAATATAAAATGTACCTATGGTGCCACAAAGGTCGAGGACCCTTGTTATAGAGATTTGCTTGTTTTTTCAGTAAACAATTTGTTACTTTCCATTTCTGCCTTTTTCCCTCACCCTCATTTCCAATATTTCTGTGACCCACAGTTCCTATTTCTCCCTTGGGTCTACATCTGTTTAATGCCTTTCACATTAGCAGTGGGTAGTTAACAAACCCTAATCTTAAAATAACTTCTCAAATTAAAAACAGAAAATGAGAATAAAAATGACAGAACACTCTTGACTCACTCTCACAGCCCAGAGAAATAAGTTTATTTTTTTTTCCCCCTAACTAGTGCCCTAGATTCTTCATAAAGAGTGACGCCAACTATGTCAGAATTGAAAACGAGGCTGAACGACGTAGACGCCATTTTCGGCCAGACAATACCAGGGCTAGAAGGTTAATAAGCATCGAGTAAGATTTTTTTTTTTTAAATTAATGAAGAAAAATATCCCGTTCAACCTCTGATGGGTTATAATTATTATATATATTGTTTTCAATTCCAAATAATATGAACAACTGCCGATGAGAAAGTGGCATCACATTTGTCAAATCATTGTAAATAGGGACAATCACAGTTATGCTAATACGTTAAATAAATAAACAAAAAAACAAACAAAATCAAGATGAAACTCTGAACAAGAATTATATTAAAATGGAGGGGTGTAAAGGCCTGGTGGTTCCAGTTATATAACTGACTTTAACAAATATTTAATTGACTTTCATCTGTTAAAAGTCATATGCATTGTAAGAACAGCATCAGACCTTCACATTCCTAGACACTAATATTAACATTTGTTTGTGATAAATATTGTTTGACTATATTATGCAGTTCCCTAGGTCTGTCTATTCTTAACACCTCTTCTATATTTATAAGATTATATATATATATATATATATATATATATATATATATATATATATATATATATATATATATATATATATATATATATATATATATATATATATATATTTTATTTATTTTTATTTATTTTTATATATAATCTATATAATTTTAAATTATATAATATAAATTATATAATTTTATAATTATATAATTTAAATATATAAAATGATATAATGTAATAAAATTTTATATTTTTATTATTTATTAATATTTTTTTTAATTATAATAAAATTATATAACATTATATAATAAATTATATAATATTATTATTATATAAAAATACTTACTTACTTACTTAGTCGTTCCCCTTCTACCGTGAGGTAGAGGTTTGGAAGAGAGAGCGCCAGACCATTCTATCAGCTGTCTTCTTCCTGGCCTGGTTCCATTCTAGTCCTCGGTCCTTCAAAGATTGTCTAATGTTGTCCTCCCAGCGGACTCATATAATAATACAAATTATAATTATATATATATATATATATATATATATATATATATATATATATATATATATATATATATATATATATATATATATATAATATAATTTATATAATTTTAAATTATATAACATAAATTATATAATTGTATAATTATAATATATAAAATATCAAAATTATATAATAATAATATTATATAATAAATTATATAATATTATTATTATATAATAATAAAAAATTATATATATATATATATATATATATGTATATGTATATGTATATATATATATATATATATATATATATATATATATATATATATATATATATATATATATATCTATATATATATATATATATATATATATATATATATATATATATATATATATATATATATATATATATATATATATATATATATATATATATATATATATATATATATATATATATATATATATATATATATATATATATATATAATAAAACTATAATAAAATCTCCGGTCCAAAATATGTAATTAGATTTTGTTAAAACTATCTGTACATAGTCGCATTTTTAATGAAAACATAAACTGGTGTGATCATCTGGATCTAGTAAAACTGTCAGTGTCTACAACAGTCATTCACCAGTTTCCACATGTCAAACTAGGTAAATAGTTCAATTCGAAGGGAGTATGTTTTGCTAAGTGTTGCAACTCTAATGGAATATTTGTTGCTAAATAGTGGAATTCTAACGGAATATAAAATTCAACGGAGTATGTGTTAAAAATCCACGCTACTGATTCTTTTCAATAAACCGGTAAGTAAACTAGTTTTCTTCTTTTTGTTTTGTTAGTTGAAATACAAATAATAGTACAAATATTTGCTACTGTATTTGCATCTAATTTTTATTCAAATTATTAGCTAACCTAAACGAAAATGCAAATTGGGTCTGAAACTCGCGATTGGGTCCATTTTCCTGCAATACGGGTATGGCTGAAAATGGCGGCCAAATTTTAGTTGTCGTCACTCTCTATGAATCTAGGGCACTATCCCTAACCAGCGGCACTCAAGCTTTCCACCCTTTTGGCCCAATGACATGTCATTGCGAGGCTGGGGGGTCAGTGGACTTTCCTTCCAACCCGATCAGGAGCTTAGCTCCTTCCCATCCACAGGGGGTTTATGTGCAGGAGCCGTTCAGGTTATTCAGTCAAATTCCCGGTCGTAAACATTCCTTCAAACGCTGATGCCCGGGCTTGAACCTTGAAAACCTGGTCGCCAGTACAATGTTGTAGCCATTACACCAGCGCGGCTCCCAGAGATATAAGTAAATCACAGTTAGACAAGATTTTAACTCTTAGACAGGAGCAATGCTAACAGTGTTGGTTCATTTATACACCTGTACTGCAGCAATGATGACAGAAAAGAATTAAGTTAATAATAATAATTTAGCGATGACTCAGTAGATCTTTAGGTGATGAAGGAAATAAAAATAAAAGAAAAACAAAAAATGAATGACAATTTTAAACTAACCCTATGGACTCTTAATCTCTCAAACACGATCCAGTTATAGATTTTCCCTGACACTGATAGTAACATTCATCATCATCCCTCCACTCCCCAAAAAGCATACGCCTTCAACAAACTTATGCTAAGTCTTCCTTTCTTGTGCCTTCAGCTCAGGTCCTTCTATGTCTTCCTCATGTCTGTCTCCAGTTCTCTTCTCCATGTGTTCATTGGTCTCCCTCTACCTCTCTCACCCTGGGGACTCCAGAACAAGAACTGCCTGGTAATGCTATCAACAGGTTTCCTCAGTGTGTGGCACATCCATCTCCAGTGTTCTCTTCTCATCTCTTGTACCATTGGTACTTGTTTGGTTCTTGTCACCAGTTTCGCAAGGTTACCTGATCAAACCACTTTGTTGCGCACATATTTTTGACGCACAGATTACAAATGTACGACATGACTAGTGGATATGAAAAAAAAAGAGATTACTTTTGTTACAGTCAAAGTTATATCACCCATGATTTGATTTATACTTTTGATTATGTGGATGATCTCCCTTGTATATTGATTTAGCGGAGGAATACCGAATTCATGTAATTTCTCATTTGTTAGGGCCAGAAAATAGATTGATTTTGCTTAGAATGTTCATGGCCTGAATTCATATGTATTACTTGTCTAGTGCAAGAAAATTCAGTCTTATATTGTATATCTTTGTATGTTTAGGTCGGACTATATTCTTTGTGCCGAAATCTGGGGCAGGTATTCGTTGTCTTACGGAGGCGTACTGAGTCTCGATAATGCCGCCTGATATGGCTGTGTGTGTATTTTTTGGGCTGGTCCTTTCAAAGGTTGAGAAGTGATTTGTGCATGTTTTTTCAGAAGGAGATAGTGCCTCTGCTAGGGTCTATTGTCAGAGATTCTCCTCATGCACTTTATTATTAATTCGGACTCCAGGTAATACCAGACCCTTCTTTTTGATGATCTCTATGTGGTTAGACCTAGATGGACTTCGTGTTTCGAACATCGTTGGTCGTTTATATATAGTTGAAGATGACAGGTTTCCCAACAGAGCTTATGTCTACAAGAAACAACCTTAGTAATGTGGAACTGTAGGGAAACTCTATGAAATTACTGATATTCAAATTGTGAATTAACTTTGGCTTATCATTAGCCTTTTCCTGGGTGAGTGAGCAAAACTCAGAAAGGTAGCCATCTTGTATTCTTGTCATCGTTATGGATCACTGTCAAGAGAACAGTATATCAAACTTATTATCGGACAGTGATATGGAGATCTCATTATTATGAAAACCCCTATCGTGGTTTAACCTTGTTAAATAAACATTTGATATATGTCGCTGGAGAACTTAGCCAAAGAAAAGGTTCGTCCAGTGAACTCTTTATACGTTTACACACTCATACCCACTGATGCGTTCAGCCAGTGTGGGGATATGGCAATAGTCTGCCAGAACATTGAATGATTACTTTATATCGCTCATCATATTTGAATGCTGCATGAAATATGATCTACTATTCAAATGCCTAAAGATGTACATGTCAACATGTTCCTATGACTATGTTCCGTGCTGTCCAAATGTGTGCGTCCCTAATAAACAGTACAAAACAACCACAGCAGTCTGTATCGGTGACTGATAGCGATGAGTGAATGAGTGCCTTATACTGGTCAACACACGAACACTCCAGCATTCGCGTTACACTTCACACTCTCACTCCATATCTGTATAATCCTGCGTCGGTTGGGTTGACCTTTGTTCTACCTGCAGCACCCATCATAATCACCACTGGTCTGCGTAAGGAGAAGAAATCATCATTATTTTACACACTTCAACTGTTCTATTTTATGCAAGCACCCATTTATGAAAGTCTAGCTTTTTTGGTTGTTGTCTTTGTTTTCTCCATGCTTCAGAGTCACGCCGTACTGACTTGACATTGAACTGAACTGTGTATTTTCAGACCTACTTGCTGTAAACTTGCATCAAGCACTTTCATTCTGTCTTGCATCTGATTTTGGCTATAGGACAGGAGAGTCAGGTCATCTGATAAATCTACATTTTAAGTTGTTGGTTGAGGTCAATGTTTTCATAATTCAATCTATAGCCAATAGGAACGAACGAACGAACGAACGAACGAACGAACTTTATTTTCGAAGGGTAAAGAATTGGGCGCGCAGGCCCGTCTAACATTCTGCCCTTCCACTCTCATTAATCTTGCATACTATATCCTTTCATTCCCACATGATGCTTTAAGCATTAATTTAAAGGCATGCAACATTATAAAGTTACCATAACAGCATTCATTTACAGTATGCAAGCATAATAATAAAAAAATGAGTAGGGTTTTTTTTTTTTGAAACAAACAAGCTAGTAAATGGGGGAAAAAAGTAATAATAAAATAAAATAAATAAAACAATAAATAAAAATAAATAAATTCTGTATACCGACACTCACTCATGCGGTCAATCCGTCTACAATTAATCTGTATTTTTGGTATGCGGGTACATTCTCACGACTCACATTTCTAAAGTACAGTATTATGTGGGTACATTCACACATACATTACATTATATAATAATATTTTAAAGTGAATATAATAATGATATTACATGGATATAAAACAAATTATTCACACACAAAAATGAGCGGAAGAGGAAAAGAAATGTTGACCTATGGATGAGATGTTGACAGGCAAATACTGTTTCTATGGGGGTAGATAATCAGTGTTGAGGAAGTGTTTGAAAAGTGCTTTGTTAAAAGAATATTGTGTAGGTAGGCTTTTTAGGTGGTGTGGAAGGCTGTTCCATAAGTAGGCACCAGAGTAGGCTAGACTCTTTTTGAACAGGTCGATCCTAGGTTTGGGCAGACGTAACTGATGTAATCGTTGTCCCTCCCTTCTACTGGTTTGAAACAATGATCTTAGGTACGACGGGGCATTGTTAGATAGAATTGTGTGAGTCAGCTTGGCTTTGTTGTAGAGAAGACGTTTTTTTAGCGACAGTATTTTGGGTTCTTTTCCTGTCCTTGTGTGTGGTGTCGTGCGATTATCGGTGATCAGACGCACTGCTCTCTTTTGCAGGGAGTGCAGTCTCTTCGAGGTGGAAGCAGGGCAACAATCCCATAGTGTAGAGCAGTAATCTAGATGTGTCTGTATATGTGAGGTGTAGAACAATAGTCTAGTGTCTGCGTCTAAGAAGTGTTTTATTTTGGCTAGCTGGTACGTCTTTTGTGCTATGTGTTTGGTTAAATTCCGTACATGGGAGTTCCACGTTAAGTGCTGGTCAATCGTGATCCCCAGAACTTTGTGTTCTGTTACATGTTCAATTTGTATTGATTCCGCGTGTAGCTGTAGCGATCTTTTGGTGCAGCTTAGGAGTTTCTGTCTGGTGGTAATCAACATAGATTTCGTTTTTGTTGTGTTTACTGGCATACGATTCATATTACTCCATTTTGTTAGATTGTCTACATCGCTTTGAAGAGTCATTTCAAGTGCCACGCAGTCATTGTCACTAGTGTAGATAGTACAATCATCTGCAAAGAGGTCACAAGTTGAATATTTTAGATGTAGTGGCAGGTCGTTGATGAACATTGCGAAGAGTAGGGGCCCAAGAATAGAGCCCTGTGGTACTCCTGTAACTACCTTCGAGAAATCTGATGCCGAGTTGTTGTGAAGCACTAACTGTTGTCGATCTGCCAGGAATGATTTGATGATGTTTAGTGGATTAGAGCCTATTCTGAGGGTTTCCAACTTTTGAACCAAGATAGTGTGGTCAATCATGTCAAATGCTTTCTTGAAGTCGACAAAAACAGCACCACATAATTTTCCATCATTTATGTTCGACAGCCAGTTGTCTGCCATTTTGGTGAGCGCTGTGTGACAGGAATGTTTGGGTCTGAAACCTGACTGGCTATCAATGAGCAGTTTGTTTGTTGTTAAGTGTTGAAATGTGGTGTTGTAAATGTGTTTCTCTAGTGGTTTTGAAAGAGATGATAGAAGGGATATTGGTCTGTAGCTGTTGGGATCGCTATGTGAGCCAGATTTATAGAGGGGGTACACTTTGGCAGATTTAAATGCTGTGGGGAAGTAGTTGTGTGCAATACATTGGTTGTACACATAGGTTAAGGAGTCGCAAATGATGGGCGCAGCGTAACGTAGAATCTTATTGCTGATACCATCAAGCCCAGATGAATTGTTGTTTTTTAATGCCAAGATATATTTGAGAACTTCATGTACTGTTAGAAAAGGAATATGTCTTAGATCTGTTGGGGTGTGTTCAGTGTTGCAGAAGGCTGTCAATTTACTAATATCGCAGTCCATTGGCTTTAGTGTCGACTTGAGAAGGCTAATTTCTGTTTTGAAATGGTTGCTAAAATGAGTTGCCGTGAGGGAGCAGCTTTTTGGTAAAGAGTTTAGTGACTTTGATTTGTGTGTTAGTGTTCTAATGGCTGCCCAGACTTCTTTGCTGTTTGCTTTGTCTTGAATCATCTTTCTGAAATGTAGTTTCTTTTCCTGACGAATGAGATATTGTACTTTGTTTCTAAGCATCCGATACCTGCTCAAATCTTTGAGCTTATGTGCTTTGTCCCGCTCTCTCATTGTTGATAGTATTTCGTTGGTTATCCATGGGGTCTTTCTGATGTTTTTGACCCGAACCTGCTTTATAGGAACATGTTTGTCGAATACGTTGTTGAAAGTTTGTGTCCAGTATTTTATGGCTTCTTAGGAAGAGAAATGGTGACAGGAGGAATCCCTGTCACACTTCATTTCTTATCTCAAATAGTTCTGTAAAACTTTCTCCACGAAGAGCTCTGCACACTGTGTCTTCATATGTTTCTTTATTAAGTTAATGATCTTCAGGGGGACTCTATAATGTCTCACCAATTTCTGAAGTGATTGTCTGTCCGCACTGTCAAAAGCATCTTCATAGTCCACAAATCCAATGTAAAGAGGCAAGTTTCATTTCAGACTTTGCTCCACTATTATTCTCAATGTGGCAGTCTGGTCTGTACAGGATCTGTTTTGCCTAAAACCTCTTTGTTTATCTCTCAGCTTGTTTGTTTATCTCTCAGCTGTCTATGGACTCTTTTAATCTCTTAAAGATGATCCTGTTTAATATTTGTCATGGCACTGATAGTAATACTGTTTCTATGTAATGTGTGTGCTCTTGTAAATGTCCCTTCTTAAGCAACTTGACCAGGTAACCTTAATTCTATTCTGCTCGTATTTGATATAAACATTATTCCTCTGTAATTTGTGCAGAAAAATATACAGAGGTCCAAAAAAGTATGTATATGTGCTTCATTGACTATAAGAAGGCTTTTGACAGAATCCATCATGAGAAAATAATTGAATGCCTCAAAGACATAGGTATTGATGGAAAAGATATAAGAATACTCAGTAACCTTTATTGGGAGCAAACTGCAACAGTAAGATCGGGAAGGAATTATTCACCATACATAGACATAAAAAGAGGTGTCAGACAAGGTTGTGTGCTGTCCCCCTGCCTATTTAATTTATGCACCGAAAAAATTTTCAAACAGATTCAGGAAATACCAGGACTGAACATCAGTGGAAGGTCAATAAACAACCTTAGATATGCAGATGATACCGTGTTGTTAGCTGAAAGCGAACAGGAGTTACAAGAACTAGTGAAGCAAGTGAACAGTATAAGTCATGAATATGGACTCGAAATTAATACTGAGAAAACAAAAACTATGATAATTAGTAAAACAGATGATAAACCCACATTAAAGATAAGTGTAAATGGGAAAATCCTGGAACAAGTCAAGAGCTACGTATATCTTGGTCATATAATAACAGAAGATGGCAGATGTGAAACAGAAATCAAGAAGAGAATAGGAATGGTCAAAGCTACATTCAACAACATGAAACATATACTGACATCCAAACAGTTATCTCACAAATTAAAACTGAGAATCATAAAGTGTTATATATATTCTGCATTTCTGTATGGTGCAGAAACATGGACGATGAATAAGCATTTGGAAGAAAGAATTGAGGCTCTTGAAATGTGGATATATAGAAGAATGGGGCGTATCTCATGGAAAGAGATGAAAACAAATAAGGAGGTCCTAGAAAATCTAGGTATGAAAAGAGAACTAATGAGAGAGGTCAAAGTTCGGCAGCTAAAATACTTTGGCCACATAAAAAGGCATAACACCTTGCAGAAGACCATAACAGAAGGGAGAGTTGAAGGCAAACGTGCAAGGGGAAGACAGCGCTATAAGTGGGAAGATAACATCAAGAGATGGACAGGAAAGAGTCTATCAGAATGTACCACCAAGACAAGAGACAGAAGACGTTGGAGATCCATTACAGCCAACCTTCGTTGTGGAGATGGCAACTGATGATGATGAATTTGTGCACTCCTGTTAATCAATTATAGGGTAACTTGATCAGATATCTTTCTTTATGTTTTGTGGAATTTCCTCTCCCTCAAAGATGATCAGGTATCACTTGTAGCTCTAGATGCTCCTTAACAGATGAGGTAGTTTCACCGAAACCCTCTTTAACATAATTCTTCTCTTCTGCAGAAGCTGATTCAGTTTATAACTGTACAAGAAAATTGTTTTCCCTTCCTTTCATTGATTTGTGTGTGGTAAGAATCTCTGTAAACATTTGATTGAAAAGAGTCTTAACTCGATTGGCAGTAGGGAGGGGAAATTGTAAGGCACCTCAACTTTGGCAGCTGTCAAGTCATAAAGTTTTAAAGATATTATAGACATGCAACTACCCCCCCCCCCCCCCCCCCCCCCCCCCCCCCCCCCCCCCCCTTCCCATTTTAATGGGAATCTGACAACTTCGATTATTTGACAGTAAAATTTAAAAACCAGTAACTTAAATCCTGCTTTTCTCCTACAATTACAATTGGGACATTTAGTTTAATATTCATTGGTGCCTGGTAAAGAAAAACTTTGTTACAAGTCACAAACTTTAGTTGTTAAGTAACTACATATAATTAACTAAGATTTCAGTGAACAAATTCCCAGTATAAATCAATACAAATTATGAAAATGCTCACGTAAAACTGTTCAAAATCATTTCTTTACATGTCCAGCATATTGCAAAAAAAATTTTTTTTTTTCTCAGGAATTGAACATTATACCATGACATCCTTGAAAGCTTCCAAATGTCAATATATTTATTCTTCTGTTTGTCTCAGGAATTGAACATTATATTATGACATCCTTGAAAGCTTCCAAATGTCAATATTTTAATTCTTCTGCTTGTCTCAGGAATTGAACATTATACCATGACATCCTTGAAAGCTTCCAAATGTCAATATATTTATTCTTCTGTTTGTCTCAGGAATTGAACATTATATTATGACATCCTTGAAAGCTTCCAAATGTCAATATTTTAATTCTTCTGCTTGTCTCAGGAATTGAACATTATACCATGACATCCTTGAAAGCTTCCAAATGTCAATATTTTCATTCTTCTGTTTGTCTCAGGAATTAAACAGTATCCCATGACATTCTTGAAAGCTTCCAAATGTCAATATTTTCATTCATGTTTTGTCTCAGAAATTGAACTGTTGCGTAATGCTTTTGCACACATAGGCGTATGCCATTATCTTCAGAGATACAGCTGTATGCATTAGCAACATTTTTGTACGATAAAACACTATTATTGAACGCCGCAGTTTTTGGTAACTATACGACGTAATTTTAACTATGTAAGCGCCGTCTGCTGGTAAAGGCCATTATATTTCTGGGCTTTTCTCTAGTATTCCTTGAAGTGAGAGGACAAATTTTTTTTATGCTCCTGAGCAGTGGAGATTATTCAAGATATTAATGCTGTGGCTATTTGTTTAAGACTGGCCATCACTATATTATTTGGCCATTATGATTTGCAGCTTATGCAATCAAGTATTTTGAATCAAATGTTTAACTTGCTGTAGGACTTCGCTCAAGTCAAAACGTGGACTGATCTAAAGTTGAACGGGACAAGCTTATTCATCTTTAAATGCATGCTATGCCTTTTGACTTGTGACAGACGAAGAATTGTATTCTACGCACTAATATACTTTGCATGTACATGAATATGGAGAATGTTTAATAAATGTGCTGAAATGGTCTTCAACTGCATCCTGACGTTGCTTACTGAATTTTACCCATGTTAATGGTGGAACGTCTGGACTTGTGTAACCGTGATGTCAGAACCTAAACCATTCGTGTAATGCCAACTCTACTACCATTGAAATTCCACCTTAACATGAACATTATACCATGACATCCTTGAAAACTTCCAAATGTAAATATTTTCATTCATCATTTTGACACTCCTAACAGAGCATACAGCCACCATTACAGCTGGACCACTTGCTAGAAGCCGGCACTAAGCATTCACATACACTTGCAACAGTGATGTCTGTGACAATTTGTTTTACATGATGACGTAGCCAGCCCCACCCACAACCCCACAAGTTACCTTGTACGACATGCTCAAGAGTGTAGCCATTCTATTCTTTCTTTGCCTCTTTAGAGATCCAAGGGAATTACATCGGGGCATAAATATTTTACATACCTCATAGTCTGTTTCCTGCTTCATTTCTGTAATTAGACTTGTGACATTAGATTCCATATTTCTTCCAACCTGAAGGCAATGAAATATAGCAGATGGTGGGTATCATTTTAACACTATGAAGACATACTACATATATTTACACCAATACCTAAGCAGCATTACCTCACAGCAATAATCACTGTCAAATGGTGGGGTCTAATGCAACTGCATTAGCCATAAACAAATATGCTTTTTAAAAAATAAATACTTTATCATTTTCCACTTCTTCATTCTCTCCTTTCCTTTTTCACTTTCAATATTTCTGTGACCCACAGTTACTATCTTCCCCTATCCCCACATCTGTTTAATGCATTTCACACCAGCAGTGAACATACCATAATCCCCAAAGTTATCTCCAAACTTAAAAATAAAGGAGATCACATGGGGATGATTTGGTAGATCTTTACATGATAGACATTTAAAAAATAAAAATAAAAAAGATAGCAAACTAAGGACTAACTTTCTCTCAAAGGCATTTAAAATGGTGATATCTCCAGGATTAAAGGTACTTATTCTGTGTTTCCATTGATAACCTATGAGAAGCCTTATTAAAATTCACGTTATTTATGAACTGCATAAGATAAGAATGAGATACTTTATTTGAAGTGATGTTATCATTTGGTAAACTATAATTTAGTTCCAATTTTGCAATGTCTTGTTGAAAGAATTGCAGTAAGAGGATTATGCCTGTGACGAATCAGTTGTGCACTTTTATAACATTCGTCCCTTCCAGCAGTATCACTTCTTTTCTTCATTTTCCCCACCAAGCTTCCTATTATTTGGCATATTTTATGCACCTAAATTATGCTCTAGCTGCTCCCAGGCTTGTTTACGTTTCGCCCAGTGAATAACAAGGTTAAATAGACAGGTCAGCGGTTAATACATTTATCTCCTAAGTTGTCTAGCCACATTTGATGCAAACAGTAAACGTGAAGAGGAATAGTGACTTTGACGTAACTCGTTTCCGTGGCCAGCGACAAACAGGCAAGTGACCACCTGGGTTCGGTGTCTGTCTGTCTAAGAAAGCCATCTGGGATGCGCGAAGACACAGGTGATAACTAATTAGATAATCGTTTCTGCTGGACCATCTTTGTATCAATATTACCAATAATATGTCAGGGGAGATAATATAATGGGAAATCATCTAGACAGGAAATAAGTTCACAGGTTTGTATCTGAGTTTGCATAAAGATGCAATTGGAAGTATTGCCGCCTTATTAGAAAGAGGTCACACGGAATTTCAAAATGTGATATTTTAAAACACGCGGGGCATATTATGATCTAATACCCCGACCCATTTAGTTCTAAAGAGCTTACCATTGGCTTAATTTGAGAGCCAGAATAGACTTTGACTTTCATTGGCAAATCTGTCAGAAGTGCAATGGGGCATTTGAACTGAGAAATGGAAATATAATCTAGCGAAATCGGAATCACAGATCAGACTGCATTGCCACATCAAATTAGCAACTCCCAGGAGCCAGAGAGACATTGGACTAAGAATTCCAAAATTATAAGTGACAGATTGAAGTAAATGGGCAACTCTGAAACTTACATGTAAACCCACATTTTTAAATACAAAGACTGGAAACTTAAAGGGCCAGGACAGAGCATTTAGGAAACTTTGAAACTTTAAAGTAAACCCGCAATTTTAAATACAATGACTGGAGTCCTAAAGAATCAGATCACCCGTCATAAGAGGAATACTAAAATTTCCCAGACCAAGTGATTTGAAAGCATCTAACCTAAGTTGCTGTGTCCATTTAAAACTGTGTCAGGAGGTTGTGTTCTCAAAAGTTACTTTGGGGTAAGTGTAAACAATTTATTTTATATATGTGAATTTGACATGTTTTCCTTGCTAAGTGGTTTTATATATATATATATATGGGGCTGGTGTTAAAGTCATATTTTAATGAAGGGGAGTTAAACATTAAAAGACTTGTATGTACAGGTCAAATTTTAATGTAATGCCTAGTAAACTGCTTATAAGATTTTTAGAAAACGGGATATTATAGTAAATCTTATCGAATGATAGTAGATAATATTGTATATTGAACGCTATTCAGTATCCCGGAGCGAATTCGCGCGGGGTATAAATTGCTATTACTTCTTTATGATAACATGTTGGTACTATATTGTTTGTATAGAGCTGACTTCTTTATGATAACATGTTGGTTTTTTAGCGGGAGAATAATTCGTGACAGTCAATATGGGAAAGCTCCGAAGATGGATGTTGACCATTTTTTTCCGTAAGTGATCATTGCGATATAAGATATTGTACTTTGTGAGGAAAATTTTTGAAAATAAGCTGAAAAGGTATTTTTTTCCTGACATTGATATGAGGCTTGGTTATGTACTGCAGAACGTAGGTTATTGGAGATTTTGAGGCCAGGAGGCAGCATGGTGCAATAAGACCATACCAAAGGATTGGGAGATCGCCATCAAACATGTTTTTTCAAAAAGTTGTAATGTATGTTTGTTCAAACCATACGATTGCATATGTGCTCAGTGTCCCTAGGAAAAATCGGTACTTGTTAATCCTAGATAGCATGGGTTCTTCACGCCTCCATGAGTCCATTAATTGGATATCCATGCGGATTATGAGCTATTTTTTTTAGAAGTACTCAAGACCTAATCTTCACACTCAGACAGCTGAGTGAAAAGGCCCTTGAGTATAAGAGTGAGATCCATCTTTGTTTCATAGATCTGGAAACGGCGTTTGACAGGGTCCCTTGGAGCACTGCTTTCTTTCATTACAAGCTCATTCTTTTTGTACTTTACCTTAGCTATCCCCCTCTGATTCATGCTATACAGAGCTTCTACATTAACTTACCGCAAGAAATTATGTGAGGACAGCAACATAATCACATTTGGACCGCAAGCCGTTCAGGGCGCCATCTACTTTTAGTAAGAAAACGAATGAAAAATCCTGAATCACCTTACCTCTTCATACTCCTTATGGATGATTTAAGCATGCCAAGGAAAACACAAGAATGGTATGTTGTAGGAACACTGAAAGATGATATTATGTTCTATATTTTTCAGCGCTTTTGGGTTACTTTGCAAATCGATGTAAAATGTTTGCCATGGCAACTGATTGCTACAATCATGAGGCACATCTCCAATCCAACGGCTGGATAGGATAGAAACTGTTTCAACAATTGACTGGAGAAGAGAGGGACGGGATAAGCAACTTTAAAACGGTGTGCACATTGATTGAAATTGTGATTTTGATAGAGATGGGGCGCAAGCAGTTATAATTGTGAAAATATTGCAAGTTCTCGGCCATCGGAAGGCCGTTAAATAGCAACAACCTCTATTAGAGTTGCAACCAATGTTTATTGTAATAGTACATTCATTTATCTTTAAAATACCTCGTAGCTTCATAAATCTGAAACAATTATCAAAACTAGCTTAGTTTGTGCAAACACTACGAAATGCAGCAAATGGGAAAAACATTTAATTCGGCCACAGTGTGTTTTTTAATTCGGTAGTTAATGTGTTAACATAGTGTATACTTAGGTGTAGACATTAGTATACTATCGACCTCAAATTTTTTGTTTGATGTATTTTTTTCAAAAAAACAAAAAAAAATGATTATATCTTTTTTTTTCCCAAGGGGGTCGGTCTAGACTGTTAAAGTCATATTTTAATGAAGGGGAGTTAAACGTTAAAAGACTTGTATGTACAGGTCGGATTTTTGTAATCGCCCTTGTAAACACGCTTAGTTGAACAGTCCCAACTAAGATAGTAAATCAACTCATGTTGCAGAATGGGAGAAATGCTACCACGACAAGCACGGGGCGAAAGAGTGGGGATCCAACCTTGGACAACCCTGTTTTTCCGCTGGGAGGACAACATTAGACAATCTTTGAAGTCGATATGGGGGACTCCGAAGATGGATGGACCATTTTTTTTCGCCAGTGTGTCCCGACAGCCGATATTGTGGGTCTGGGATTTTTGATACTTGATGTATTTCATAAACCTCATGGATATGAGGGTTATGAACTGCACTAACATAGGTTATTGGAGATTTTGAGGCCAGGAGGTGTATAGGCCATTATTTCATGTAAAGGGATAGTTTTGAGATATTAAAGATATTTTTCAGGCTGGGGATTGTAGGCCATTGTGTGCTCATATCTCTGATGAGGGATATTTTTGAAGTTCGACGGATCGTTAAAGGGGAATGTTCTTTCTCCCATAATATATATTATTGTAAACTGCAACATGTGCAGTTCCCTTCCCTGAATGGAGGTTTTTGCCACAAGATTTGTGATTATGAGCTGCTATGCTCCGCATCCTTTGTGATGGAGATTTTTGTATCAATAACTGTATTTTCTAAGCATTTACTTACTGATGATCTACGGATTGGTGCTTACTTGATGTGTCATATTTTGCCATGAACTGTAACCTATTGACAGTGTATTATTGATGTCAACGTTTGTTGTGGCTTAATAAACAGTGTAGAACGTTTCTGGAGTTACAACATTCCTGACTCCTATATGTGCATTGGTGTGTGTGATTGTTATTAACGTACTCTAGTACTACATGGCATTCGCGTCTGTTGACAGTCATTTACTCACACATCAGTTGGCCACCTGTAAGCCCGACATAAGCTGTTCGCCTTTATCAGCAGAACATAATAATAACATTTATCATTCTCTCTTATACCACCTATATATCAACCAGCAACAGTGGTCGCCAGTGATATGGGGCTATTATGATGTGATGCACAAGTTGTTCTACAGTGTAACCAGTTCAAATCTTTTGTGAGCAAGTTTCATCTAGAAAAGGAGTTTTCTATACAAGTTATTCAAGACAAGAATTGCAGTGTTCCAGTCCTTCCTTTTGGGTGCCAACTTCTGATGTCAGCACCCGATGTCTGGAGTTACATTTGAAAGCTGCTATTACCTTGGAGTTCCAGTATCTATCACCAGTGGATTACTTTAGACTGTATTATCTATGTACATCATTGCTGCTGTTGTGGAGGCCAGGATTTTTTCCTTTGAAAGATAAGTGGCTGTTTTGTAAGTGTAAACTGTACCACTGTTTGGTGTAACATTGAGCCTTTCTCAGAACTTCCTCTACTAGATCCTTGTATTTTTTGTTTTCTATGTTATATATGTCATATTTCTGCGGGTTTGGTTGGGTGGAGACTTATGTTCGGATATATCCCACTTCACAGAGGGCCGACGTAAGCGTTCTATAGGGACTGTTTTGTCTAAGTTCGTGTTGTAATAGATCCCTTGACATAATTCTGGGCATACTCTGTTTATGCCAGATTCAGTCATCATTATATATATAAGTGTTTAGGTGTGACGAAACGTTTCAGTGTTGTTGTCATTAGATTATTCTATGTACCTTAGTTTTTTCGATTAATTGGTTTGTGAGTGTCTTTCTCCCCTTCCTATCTTTAATTTCTATACACATTTTTCATTTATACACTGTGTTGTCCTTTGTATTGTCATTCTATTCGCAGCTGTCGTTGCAAGCTTTGCAATATTTTTGTCTTTATTTCTGCTTTCTTACTTTAGTTGATTCCTGCGAACGTGTTCATTTGTCCTTTATATCTTGTCTTTGTCCCTCTTGTTTGTATTATCTATTTTGTCATACACTGTCAATATTATAATGCATAATATATATATATATATATATATAGGTGATTAATTATATTATTATACTTAAAGGTAATTATACAAGTTCTTAGGCAAAGACTTGTCACCCATGGAGTTGGGATAAAGTGTGTTTCTCCAGAAATATATTTACATAAGTTATCTATATCATATAATTAGACATAATGTCTAGTTTAGATTACTTCATTGAACAAGGGAAATCCCTTAATATGACTACTGAGGAAGTAAGAGAATTCGCACTTGCCGAATAGCCAAGGCGCAGAAGTCAGAAGAAAAGAGACAGAAATTAGAGGTCGAAAAACAGAAAATAGAAGCTGAAAATATGAGATTGTAGATGCAGGCAGAAGAGAGAAAATTTCAAATGGAAATAGAAAAACAGAAATTAGAAGCTGAAGAGAGAAAAATGCAACAGCAAATGCAAATGGAGACTGAAAAACAGAAAATAGAAGAGAGAAAAATTCAACAGCAAAGAGAGGCTGAAGATAGGAAAAGTCAACAGCAATTGGAAGAGAGGAAACTTCAGATGCAAGCTGAAGAAAACCAAAGACTACACGATGAAAGAATCTTAGCTATGGAACTGGAGAAAATAAAGGTAGTGAATATTGGTAATACACAAAATGAGACAAACAATCAAACAACTTCTAATAAGGCAAACACTAAATCTTATGATATTAAATTGCCTGTTTTTAACTCTGACTGTGATGATATTTTATTCTATCTAAATAGATTTGAACTTTCATGCAAATCTCATAAGATAGACAAGTCAGGATATTGTGAACAACTTAGGAAGTTATTTAAGGGAGAAGCTTTGAATACTATAAGTATGTAGGAACGTTCTGACATGAATAAATATGATGTTGCCAGAGCAGCCTTATTTAAAAAATACCAACTGGATGAAGAAGGTTATCGCCTACGCTTTAAGTCTCTATTGCCGGAGACAGGGAAAGATTTTTCAGACTTTATATCACATATTCGCCTTATGTTTTCACATTGGATTGAACTTTCAAAAACTGAACACACATATGAAGCCCTTATGGACTTATTGCTTCGTGACAAAGTCATGTCGTCAGTCAACCTTTTCTCTCCTTTCTACATGAGTGAAAGCCTCCAAATTTGAAAGATATGAAGCAATGCTGTCGCCAATACGTCACGGCACATCCAAATGTAACGGTTAGCAATTCTCAAGTCAAAGAAGGTTTACCCGTGGCATCAGCAATACCATATGGCCCTAATTGGCGACGTAGATCTCAAAGTGCTGAACGCAATTTTGGTAGGAGAGATAATCGTAATTTTGGACAGAACCAAAGGGGTCCATCACGTAACGATTCTCCTTCTTCAAGAAACTGGAAACAATTTAACGGTCCTCAACATTTTAGTCCCAACAATTATGGAAATTTTGGAAGGGGTAACTACAATAGAAATTATCAACCCTACAATAATTTTTCTCAGGGACAGCAAAACCCATCAAATAGATATTTTGATCAAAGGGGAAATGGCAATCACAACTATGCTAACTGGGGTTCAAATCAGAACAATAGTTTCAATAGAGATTTTTTTTTTTTTGCGTACGCCCGCTAATTTTCGAGGCAAAATCTCAGGTTATTATTTTATGTCTAACCTGACATTGATTTTACGTGAGTATCCCTTTATTTCTTGTACAGATACAGGTGTCCCTTGCCATTCAGGCAAATACTCGCCGATTTCGGAGGTACCCATTGCAGCTGGGTCGGCTCAGGGGCCGCCAGTCCCTGGTCGACGACACTCCTTCAAATGTCCTCGCCAGGTCTCGAGTTAATCCAGTCCAAATCCCGGTCGACGAAGAATCCTCAAATGCCGTTGCCCAGGTTTGATCCTGTATCACCCGGTCGCCAGAGCGGTGTTGTAACCACTACGCTAGCGCGGCTCCAAAATAGAGATAATAGCCACGATAGATCACGATATGATGGTAGATCACCAAATAATAGATCGTTCCGTCATGCTAACTCTGCTGAACAAGAGCCCTAGAGTGTTAATGATCAAGGTAACAATAATAATAGTGTCTCTAATGCTACTGCTTGCTCTGCTTTCGATTTTGAGAGAGCATCTCAGTGCCTGGAGTGCACAACTTTGTTCCAACCTACAGCTATAACTACCTTGAGTTGCAGTCATCCTCTACCCGCTCTTCCTGCCTTAGCTGCGCATGACAGAAGAGGGTCTCTTACTCTACATAAGGGGTTTGTGAATAATAATCCTGTCTCAGTACTTTTTTATTCTGGATGCACAACTGTTGGGATTAGACAGTCTCTAGTCCATCCATCTTGCGCTACAGGTAATATAGTGAAATGTGTGACATTCGGTGGGACAGTTGAGACTTTTCCGACTGCCATAGTCCACATTGCCACACCGTTTTTCACTGGTTATATACACGCATGTATGCTCAGAGCACCTATCGCCGACCTTACTGTTGGACAGATACATGGTATAAAGGTGTGTACACCAGTACAAATTGCTGCTTGGGAACGGCAACATAATCTTACTGCCGCCACTATGCCAAAATCTTTTCACCAGATACATTCTGCTAATTTTGGGCAATCTTGCAGTATTGATGATACGATTGTTCATCATACTAATTTCAGTGCTTCTTGTAACCCAGTTCGACATACCTCAGTACGTCCAACTCTAATTTTGGTTCTTCTTTAACTACCATTATAGAAGAAGATCCTTCAGTTTTGTCTGATACACACACTAATTTTATAGCTACGACTGAATCTACATCCAGTCACGTTGATTGCAACTTCTTTGCTGCAATGACTAGCGTTTTCTTTGCCACATGTACGGAATTAGTTGTTAGTTCCTTTATGAACCTTATGAGTTTCTTTAGCTTTCTTGCTGGACCAGTTAGCTCGGTATCTATGTCTTTTACAACTTTTTGTCGTACTTACTGCTTTCCTTTTAAACTTCGACATAGGTCCAAGTTTACTACTGTATGCTTTTACATCTTTATTATATCTTTCTTACTTTTTTCTTTGCCCAGTACACAGGCTATAACTTCAGTTCAGCCTTTAAGATGTACGCCTTTGTCTACTGCATTTCCTTTGTCTTGCGCAAAACCTCAGATTGTCAGTCATCATTACACTCTTGGTCATTATTACCATCTTATGGATTTGCCTATTGATGTTGGTATCTTGCATATTCATAACTTTACCATACATTATTGCACACTGCTATTTGTCTCGGACACTTTTAACACTCTATATGATTATTATTCCAAGTTAGACTGTGCTACTTTCTCTGCTATCCTTTTTCATGTAGCAGAGGAAGGTTTGATTATCACCATACACGGGCAGGAAGTTTACACAGCCACAGTTGGTAGGTTTACAGTAAAATTTATTGTTGTATATCATAAAGTCCTACCTTTACCAAACAGAGATTTTCATTTGTATTTTTTCACAGCGTACGCTTTTCCATGAGAGTCAGTGCTGCTATATTGTTGGTTTGAACTGTTTTCCGATGATATACCGCCAGATTTGCTGTTCCAGTTTAACCATTTCACAGTTGACGCCACACTAGATGTTTTGGTGCCTTCCTGCTTATAAGATATTCTAAGACTATGGGACTCATCTTTTATATTTAACTTATTTAAGATAGTAGATAATATTGTATATTGTATATTAGTATCAGAATAGTATATTAGAGAGTATTGTATTATAATATGCTATGACTTCTTTATGATAACATGTTGGTTCATCTTTATGCGCCATTGCATTACTATATTGTTCGTATACTGCTGTGTTTTGAAATTATGAACATATTACTATTGTAATGATTATTCTATTTGATGTAACTGATCATTGCGATACATTTCGGTATTGTACTTTTTGAGGACAAAAATATGAAGATAAGAGAAAAGGTATTTTTTTCTCTGACATTGTAATATTTTTTCTTTACCCAGCACTTGAGTGTGCGCTAAAGGGAGGGGGGGGGGGGGTTGGTAACTATCTATAGAGTTATTAGTACATTGAGAAAATGTTTTTTCGGAAGATGTAATGTATGTTTTTCATTACCCGACGCTTGATTGTGCATCAGGAAAAGCTAGGTATAACGGTATTGTTAATTTTGATACTTGTATGGGTTCTTCGTTGGTACTCCATGAGTCTATTAACTTGGGTATCATGCACATTATGCTATTTTTTTTAGATGATAGCTAGTTATTTGTTCTTTGATTTATAAATGCATTGTTTCTTGTAATGTATGCTGTTGTGCTATTATGGTGTTCTTTTATTCAATGCATTGTTTAATGAAATTGTTTACCATGATATATCATTGTTTTTTCTATTCGTATTGCACTGCTTTCTTTCATTACTGCTCATTCTATTTGTACTTTACACTTACTCCTATCCCCCTTTCTTTTTTTTTTCATATGACTTAACATAGTGTATACTTAGGTGTAGACATTAGTATACTATCGACCTCACATTTTTTGTTTGATGTATTTTTTTCAAAAAAACAAAAAAAAATGATTATATTTTTTTTTCCCCAGTGGTCGGTCTAGACTGTTAAAGTCATATTTTAATGAAGGGAAGTTAAACGTTAAAAGACTTGTATGTACAGGTCGGATTTTTGTAATCGCCCTTGTAAACACGCTTAGTTGGTTTTTTTAAATATATTATAGTAAATCTACTCGAATGTTCGAGATAGGCAGATGAATGCTACTCACATCCCAGGGCGAATTCGCGTGGGGATAAATTGGTACTTAGCTGTTTTTTTAGCGGGAGAATAATTCATGACAGTCGATATGGGGAGAGCTCCGAAGATGGATGTTGACCATTTTTTTCGTCAGTGTGTCCCGATATAAGATATTGTGGGTGTGAAAGGGATTTTTGATACTTGATGTATTTCATAAAGCCATGGATATGAGGCTTGGTTATGTACTGCAGAACGTAGGTTATTGGAGATTTTGAGGCCAGGATATGTCTTCTTCTTCTTTTCTTCTTCGATCCTTAACCACCGACCGTCAAAGCAGTCAGTGGCCATCACGCCTAGTGGCGTCTTGTAGGGCAACAACAAACTGATTCCACTTTGCACGGTCGGTGGCCATCCTTTGTACAGTGCCCCAACTCTGGTTCATTCTTTGCATCTCAGCCTCCACAGTCCTCCGCCAAGTTGTTTTTGGTCGGCCTCTCTTTCGCTTTCCTTCAGGGGTCCAAAGCATAGCTGTTCTTGTGATGGCATCGGGGTCTCTTCTGAGGACATGACCAACCCAGCTCCAGCGTCTGCCAGCTATGATGGTATGCATGTCCTCTTGCTTGCTACGAGTAAGCAGATCTTGGTTGGTGATGGTAAGCACGCAACTCTGGTATAATCTTAATTTTATGCTTGTGCTGTATTGGGAGGACTTCCAGATGTTATTTAGGCTAAAGAAGGCTGTTCTTGACTTATTCATTCTGATGTTGATGTCTTTGCCTGCGTGGGGATAAATTGGTACTGAGCTGTTTGTTTTTAGCGGGAGAATAATTCGTTACAGTCGATATGGGGAGAGCTCCGAAGATGGATGTTGACCATTTTTTTCGTCAGTGTGTCCCGATATAAGATATTGTGGGTGTGAAAGGGATTTTTGATACTTGATGTATTTCATAAAGCCATGGATATGAGGCTTGGTTATGTACTGCAGAACGTAGGTTATTGGAGATTTTGAGGCCAGGATATGTATAGGCCATTATTTCATGTGAAGGGATAGTTTTGAGATATTAAAGATATTTTTCAGGCCGTGGATTGTAGGCCATTGTGTGCTCATATCTCTGATGAGGGATATTTTTGAAGTTCGACAGATCGTTAAAGGGCAATGTTCTTTCTCCCATAATATATATTATTGTAAACTGCAACATGTGCAGTTCCCTTCCCTGAATGGAGGTTTTTGCCACGAGATTTATGATTATGAGCTGCTATGCTCCGCATCCTTTGTGATGGAGATTTTTGTATCAATAACTGTATTTTCTAAGCATTTACTTACTGATGATCTACGGATTGGTGCTTACTTGATGTGTCATATTTTGCCGTGAACTGTAACCTATTGACAGTGTATTATTGATGATGTCAACGTTTGTTGTGGCATAATAAACAGTGTAGAACGTTTCTGGAGTTACAACGTTCCTGACTCCTATATGTGCATCGGTGTGTGTGATTGTTATTAACTTACTCTAGTACTACATGGCATTTGCGTCTGTTGACAGTCATTTACTCACACATCAGTCGGCCATCTGTAAGCCCGACATAAGCTGATCACCTTCATCAGCCATAAAATTAACATTGTTTATCCTACACCACACAAGCAGATAGCAACACTGGCAATCTCAACATATGAAAATAGTATATTCATAAACTACTACAGCAAGCCCTAGTGTTTGTTTTATTCTAAGTCGCTCAGAAATGTGAAAGTAACAGCAACCCCAGACTCCGAATGGAGCAGTGATGAGTGATGATTACATCACACGTGCCTAAAGTGTTTAGTATCATTTTGTGAGATAAATGTTCCTTGTTAATTGTAATTCAGGCACAAATCATTACGTTTGCGCTGTCCAAGCACATATTTTCCCAGTTAAATACCCAGAAGAATGTTGGTGATTTCTAATCCTCTTTGCTGAGTTACACTGTGTATACTCAAGAATTTAATTATTCAGAGAGGCTAACATCAGTGGGTGGACAGTAAAACAATGCACCTGTTAATCTTCCAACACAGTGTACTCAGCAGAGGCATTTGTTCTTTTTATTTTGTCTAAAGTTCATGGAACGAAGCTATCAGACTGTTCAGGGTAAGAAGCTGCAAGACTAAAGTTTTGAAGTCACTAGATGTGAGTTAAACGCAGGAAATCAACACTAACAGCCTACATTGGATGAGTTGTGTGGAGAAGTGCCCTTATCAAAGAAGAATTGACAAAACCACGGCTGCAGAACTCACTCAGACCAGCTAAGTTTATTAAGGAAACAGCAAAAGGACAATTGTTTTTATCAATCCTCAACACAAGTCTCAGTGAAGACAATTTTTATAGACATCTAAAATTCAACATCATTCCATCGTTATTTTAACCTGTTAAAAACTAATTGATTATTAAATTTGTTACATGTTATTCCAAAACTAAACAATCATAGTTGATTCAAATATTATAGGTATGAAAGCAAACATATGAGCAAGACTCTTTAATATATAAACATCTAGACATGTATTTACATCTATAGAGCAAATACTTATAAAGGAATTTCGCTGGATTACACCAGCTGGGGACTTGAACGGGCTAAAACCATTGCTTAATTCTTCACAAAAGGCGACAGATCAGATATAAGTTAACAGTGCTCTGCCCTATGCAGCATTGTTCTTGATTTCTGAAAACATCTTGTGAAAGCTCCCTTGAGATAGAAGCGTCATTATCCTTCTATCTACAACTCTGCCAAGAGTAATGTTGTGCGAAGGTAGACACCTTTGAAGACCCATATTAGATACTCTTGAGTGTTGGCCACTGGTGGACCACTACTGCAGAGCTAAGAAGAGGCAATCCATGACAAAGCTGCAGAGATGCATAACTTGCTGCATTTCTTCAACATTTCTAATACTCTGAACCTGAAACAGATATGATTGTATCAAGGCAGATGTTTAGAGAGCTCAGTGTTTCTAAAGTAGATCCTCACATTACATAGGTTGCCTGCCGCTGATCTAGTCTATATTTCAAAACTATAAAGTGACTTCTGTTACTGTTTTAGCAATCAATCTGAGTGAAATTAAACAGCATGTGTACATGCTTTTACATTTTTATTATAGTTTTGTGACAAATCACATGATTATAGTTTTCTTTGTTATTACAATAGAAATATGACAAGCCAAGTATCTACAAATTCTAAGTCTCCTGGGAAGATGAATGTGTCACATTTACTTAAAAACATAGTTGACAATGAAGAGAATTGAGTTGATAGTCATAATTCATTATCAAATGATGGGAGAGATGAGGAATGTTACATTTAGCTGATGAGTGGGTATTGCCTGACCCTTTGAAAAACAACAGAATTTGACCTAAAGCTACAGCTAATGACTAGTCACAGGTGAAAGAGAAAACTAGAGATAAACTTTTAAAACCACAAACAATCGTCAAAATATTTTATGTGATATTGTTATACTTGACTTGTTTTAAAATTATTAAAGCAGTATTTTGTGATTTTCGCATGTCACTGTGTTTTATTATGAAATACGTCATTTTAAATGTTCTGGTATTTGCATCTAAGGTACAAACAAAGGACACGATGCTATCCTTTACACTTTTAATTTGCTTTGGAAAAGTGGAAAAGGTGCAAAAATGCAACTCAAATTATGAAACAGTTGTAAATAAATGGTAAAAATAATTACTTTTTACTTTCTCTTTTATTCTGACTGCAAAATGTCCAGCTCTGAGCAAACTCCTGATAAGCAGAATTTTATATATGCAGACGTTTTTTTAGGTGGTCCCAGCAATTTCTGCCTTTCCGGACTGCGCTGTAGGTATGGCCATATATGAATTACCTGGATGTTTCAAGACTAGGAAAGCAAGTTTCATTGACTGCAACAATAAACTGCCTTCAGTAAGTTCATGTTCTACTATTAACTTTGTTGGTGTGTTTCTTACTACATGCACTGTGTTTTTATGAATTCCAATTATGCTTGTGTTTAATACTAATGGAGACATTGCATATTTTGACTCCCTATCAATTTCCCATCAGTTTGATATATAATAAGTGCATGTTCATATAAACAATTTACACAAAAACATGGCATGTTCTGCTGTTTAGAATTCTTTGGGGAAAAAAAAAGACAAACACACACACAAAATTGAGGCACAGTGTAAATAATAATTTTGGAATCAAAGAGTTAATGTAGGCTACATTTGTTGTGCATGTAAATAAAAATATAGGAGGAGGTGAAGCTGGAGTGTTTGGGATGAAACCTGGTTCACTATTTATTTGTTATTATCAATATGTATTGCGAGAACCTTATTACACCCTCAATTTCCCAATACACCCTCAGTAATTCTTACAAATTAGTTTTTTGTTTTTGTTGCATACCGGTACTGTTTTACTGTATGGTGCAGTTATCTAAGTCTGTCTATTCTCAACACCTCTTCTACTGATATGGGTGAATTGCATCCTTGTACATAACCTAATATTGGTATTCTCTGTTTTTCATATAATTGTATTGTAGACATCCTGCACATTAAAATTCTTCTATACTAAAACAAACTATTTTCAATTATAGTCTGAGTAGACCAAATTGCTTTTTTGCTGGGAATTTTTAAGTTTCCTATTTTATTATATTTTTTTTTATTCTGGTGATGAGAAATATCATCTGTTCAACCTCTGATGGGTTATAATTAGGATATATAGTGTTTTCAATTCCAAATAAGTTAAATAACTGCTGATACGGGAAAATAGCATCACATCTATCAAATCATTGTAAATGTGGAAAATCAAAATTACTACAAAATACATAGAGAAACATTACCCACATAACACCTGGACCCATGCATACACAGATGGATCAGCAAAAATGCACATGAATATGGAAGTGGAGGTGTCTTTCTGACCTTAAGCACTGGTGCACAGAAAAAGCTGTCAATGGCAACAGGGCAATTCTCAAGTAACTTCAGAGCAGAGACAGAGGCCTTGAAAACTGTAGCAGAGGTTATAATGACAAGAGGAAAGAACAGATAGACAAGTCACTTTCTTTACCAATGCACAGTCAGTAATTGCAACGTTGAAAAGCCAAAATAATACAGACATGGATGACCTCAGAATAGTGCTTCGCAAACTATGTAAATGTTTCAAAAGTGTTGTGATCCAATGGAGCCCATCTCATTGCAACCTCACCGGCAATGAAGAGACTGACAGATTGGCAAAGGAAGGTGGAAATCTACCTCAGCCAGTTGCAAGCATAACTTTCGAGGAGGCAAAGAGTTTTGTCAGAATCAGATACAGAAACAAATGGGATTTAAAGCATCCAGGTCACACACAAAATGATGCATACTACCAGCTTAACAGAAGAGAACAAGTGGTAATCTTCAGACTCCGCACTGGCCACAACAGATTGAGATATCATCTATTGAACAAGCTAAAGAAAGGAACTACTGATAAGTGTAACGGTGGCAATGATAAAATAACTGCTGAACATCTGCTTCAAAGTTGCCCAACATATGCGGAACAGAGAAAGTGCATATGGCCGACACCAGCATCATTTGTGGAAGAGCTCTATGGAGATTCAAACAGCCTCAAACTGACTACAGCTTTCTTTGAAAACTTTCAAGTGGATATCTGAGAGTTTACGAAGAAGAAAATTACGATCTTTGCTTGTTATGTTAAAAAAAAATAAAAACCAACCCAAACAAACAAAAAATGAGACAAAACAAAACCAAACAAAAATAATTTTCAAGAGGATGGGTATAAAGGCCTAGTGTTTCCAGTTAGATATTTAATTGACTTTCACTTGCCATAAGTCATATGTGTTGTAAGAACATCATCAGACCTTCACCTTCCAATTACTAAGTATTAACTTTTGTTCTTTGAACAGTGTCACATGTGTTCGATACGGCCTTAAAATATAGTTAAGAGATGTTATGTAGTAATAAGGGGTTTTGATTAGGAATATTAAACCTAACCCTAATCCCTAACGTTAATGTTAACCTTACCAAGTTGGGCGACTTATTTAGATGGCAGTATTCTAAATGTATAGGCCTACCTACTTCTCTCAACTTTAACTGTACAATCAAAAAATCACAGCGCCAGTATAACCAAATCACTGGTGATAGTGTAGTCTGAATTATACACAAATTTTGCCACAAATAGCTGTATAAAACAAACAGCCACAAATAATAATTACCAGAATGTTATTGTCAATTTAAAAAAAAATAAAGTATCCCGTTCAACCATTGATGGGTTATAATTAGAACATATGGTGTACTAATTCAAGAAAATAAAGTCAGATTTCCAATACCCAAATAAAGTACCTTCTTCCCCCTCCACTGAGTCCAAATAGAGTAAATTAAAACCAAATTTGTGTGAATGTTTTTGTGTATGACCTTCCCTTTCCAAGAAACAAACAAGCAATAAAACAAACAAATGAATAAAAAAAAAGCAAAAGAATAAAAAAACTAAAATGAAGTCTCTCATAACTGCCATGTTGTTAACAAGGTAATTATGAGTGAGAAAGACCGGCAGTGTCTGTGATTACATCAAATCCACCAATTATCTGCCATCAGCCATACAAGCACCCCATTAGACTACCCTTTTTCCTCACACCATCATTGATCCTTATATTTTAATTTAATTCTTGTTATATGCTGTTTAACTATATTGTGCAGTTCTCTAGGTTGATCTATTCTCAACACCTGTTCCACAGTTATGGATGAACTGCATGCATGTAAACAATCTAATATTGGTTTTCTCTGTTGTTCATACTTCCTACATTTTAATAGGAAATACTCTATATTATTTTTTTCTAGATACCCTGCACAGTAAGGTTCTTCTATTCTAAAATAGCCCATTCCTAGTTACAGTCTAAGAAGTTTCTAATTGCTAGGAATTTTAGTTCTCTAGATACCTGATACGTTCTTGTTGGAGCCTTGAACAATTTATATGCATGCCTGCTCTTCAGACTGCCTGCTCTACTGCCCATTCCTCAGTTATTATTTTTTAATTAAGCTTTTCATCTCTGTTTTACTCATCCCCACATTTACTTGGTTTCTAGTATTTCTACTTTTCTTAGCTTCTTTATCCACCTTTAATTTCCTTCTATGCCAGCATGTGAAGGTATACAAGTTACTAGAACAGAACATCCTCTGGAGCATAGGTTAGTATTTGCCAGTAATATCTCTTCTGCTACATCAGGTCTGCTGCATTCTCGTAAGTTTCTTATAGCTTGAATAGCAGAAAGTGGAGTCTGTTAATACTGTCAATTTACGAGGAGGGTTGCTATAGTAAAATAGATGCATTATCTGTTATACTCTATCCTTTCACCATTTGCCACATGGGAATATATGATTCCTATCCCCAATTCGTTATCATCTCCTTTTGATCCACCTGTGTACACTGTAATAATGCCCTTTGATATTTGTTGAATATACTTCCTGGCTTTTTGACAGTAGCCATATTAGTCTGCCAGGTGGTAGTCTGTATCTGGTTTCTTGAGTTCCCAGGGTGGTACCACCATACCTAACAAGTTTTTAATGTAAAATGTAAATTTTTAAATACTTTTAGCAATGTACGGTCGTACATAGGTTGTACGGATTTTCTCGACAAAAAAATTTTTTTTTAATCTAAAAATATTTTCTAACCCAGGTTTATTAATATAATTTTTTTTTAAATCCCGGGATTTCTCTGTGTCTGTTTTTAAAAAGAGGTCTCTCCCGGGAACCAGTCAAATTCTTTTAAATCCAATAATTCCGTACTAACTTTAAATCAAGCCTCATTTATACTGGGCTCTTAGAGACATGTTTTTAACGTTATCTGTTAGTGACCACACCTAGATGCCATTTTAAAAAAGCTAAGTCCTTGATATCATGTGATCGTCCGTACGGCACCATATCGTCAATATGTGGCCGTGGTCTGTGTTTATCAGTATGGTTGAGGTTCCTTTTGTTTACGGCACTTTAGTGATATAGGTAACCGTTTCTTCTCTTCTCAGGGTCTCCTTGGTAGAACTGGGCACGGCACAATATTGACATATGTGATTGTCCGTACGGCACCATATCGAAATATGTGACAGTGGGGTTACAGTGTTCTACTTGTATTCCTTAACAGAGAGTAGGTTTAGTTAACTGGCCAATCTCGCCAGAGTTCTTGATTCCTCTCTTTTGATGGGGGATCCAGGTTCTTGATAGTTCTCTTCAGATGTTAAGGTTTGAGCAATATCGTATTAAGTGATTGTTTTCCAACTGACATACTTTTCTTCCTTTTGTTCCAAGTTAAAGTAAATGTGAAACTGCTTGACTCAAAGCAAAATGTGTGTTTTATTTACAAAATTTTCATCAATAGGACATAGTATATAAAATCATGGTTTCTTCATAATTCCACTATTTGCATCCTAGTCCAACAGATATGAGACCACCCTATCAAACCACTCTGATTTAGCTCCTTTCTAACTGTTCCTTCAATCATAGTGAACAATTCATAGCATACAATTTTCTGTGAGGAATTCATTTAGTCTTACATCAAAAGCTCCATTTTAGTGAACTGCCTGTGTTTCAGTAAAACACGTTCAAATACTCTTGAGGCTTAAATAAAATGCTTATGTCCACTTTTTTTCTTCCTGATTCTATCTTACGTAGACTTAGTAACATCATAGGAAAAATTGTATTCACTTTACTTACTGCATTTTCCTTTTGGAAATATTCACACAATAAAGCCACTGTGAATGTAAAAACATTTCGTGGTCATAACTGCAAAATGAAACTTCATTTCATTATTGAAAAATCCTCAACTGCAGTATGAAAATGCGTCTGATAGCTTCAGATGATTTCTGCAACTAACTGCTTTCCGCAGAATGCATCCAGAATAAAATAACTGTTAAAAAGCACAACCGCATGATCATAACTGATGAACAAATCAGTTATTTTCCAATAAGAACTCAGTCTTGACTAGTTAACACTTATGCGTCTCGATGGACTCACATTCTTTCTGCTACTCTAACTAACCCGGGGATTTTCAGCTGGGTACCAATGCGTGCGTGCTCTCATTACAACCAGCCTAATCATTGGTCAAGAATCTACCATACGCTATTTTCCACCATCGCTCCTTCCCCTCTGTCTTTTTTTTTTAAGTTACCAATATAGTCTGTTTTCATTAAAAAATAGCAGTTTATTTTACTACTTGACTTTTCTTACACCTCTATCCTCTGTTTCAAATCTAAATAGTGAATTATTAATAAGTTATCTTTTTCTTGTATAATTTCCAGAAATGACAAACGTACGGTCACAATTGTGCTTATAACAAGGTTAAATATTGCTGTTGTATTGCTTTGTTGCATTTTGTATCACTCTCTTAACCTTTCCAGTTATATCTTTCCCTTTTATACATTTCCGATAAAATAATATTTTATGTACATAACTAGAAAAAACATTGTTTGCGTAGGCCTAAGCTTTTCTATTTCTAGAGTCAATCTGGATAAAATGAGGGAAAGTGGTTCGTGTTCTTAGATGTCATACACATAGGTCGGCGATGTCAATAGGGTTAAGATTACAATTCCTACACCTTAGCCTTATCCCGTTTTACTGCATCTCTAAATTCTGTTTTAAGACTGTATCAAACAACTGGCCTACGATCCTTCATTTCAACCATAGATCCATTCAGTACTTTATATCGGCGGTTGACGTTCGTTGCTTTATTTTTTGTCTATTTCTTTTTTTGTCAATAAAACAGAGATCTATTACCTTTTTTGTGTGAACTTTTAACAATAGGTTTTATCCCTCTTAAGATTATTAGGCTTATTGAAATAATTCATTCGTCAAATAATGGTTGAGCTTAAACTCATAGTTAGGGTCAGCATTCATGGTAGTAGCCACAGTACGTTATCCAAGGAATTAATTCCTTAATTTTAAAAACTAGCATAATAAATACCATTTTTTTATTGAAATTATGGTAGGGCTGTGCATTCTCAGAGCACATCAATTTACAACTACAAGGAAATTTTTGCTTTTAAGCATGACAGTGTTTTGTGCATATCATCACCAAAGTTATAGTTATAATCTGACATCTGTTATAAAGATGATCACTTGTTATAAAGTTATTGATTTTCTGGTGCATTTTACAAAACTAACAAAAACATCACCATGTTATGACTGATGTGATAACTTTAAGGGATATAACATACATTTTAAATTATTTTCACTGACAGCATTTCTAATACAAATAAAGAACAGCATGAGGCTTTATTAGTAGGCTATGTTTTATGTCGCACTATTTCAAATGTTAATTAATTCGTATGTCATTTCTCATTTTAAAACTGTATCGTGTATAATTTTTTAATACATTTTTTTGTGTAAGGTTTTTTGGGTGTTTTATTTTTGGTCCGGCGCACAGCTTTTTGTCTCTGGAGGTTGACAGGTACGTACCACCGGCTTGTATATACTAATGTTATTAATTGATACATTTAGGGCATCCGAGTGTACTTGTTCCTCCATACATTTCCAACCTGTTGGGTATCTATTGGTATTCATGAACCTCTTCTGAGTTGTTAATTGATATCTAGCAAATGTGGAAAAGCTGGATGAGTCTTGTCTAACATAATTTAGTCTTAGTTCTTTTCTCCAAAGTTCCAAAGGGAGGACTCCTAAGTCCATCTCCAGAGCACCCCTCGATGTTGATCTGATTGCATCTGTAACTGTACATAATGCTTGGTGCTGAATTCTATTCTACTTTGACCAAAGGGAAGAATGATTTCCCGCACGCTGCCATATTGTGACTCCGTTAGGTGTGTTTGCATGTAGTGCGGTGTCTTTGCACATAGCCTAACATAAATTTCGTGAGCATGATTTATTACGGAATTAGAAATTTGAGGCGCTGTGTATCATAATTGTAACCTATATGATGTGTACATGTATATGTTTCGTTAATTTTAGTTGAAATTTGTTTAGTTTAATCGTGGGTGTTTTACATTGTGTCGAAGTGATACGCTCACTTGTCCTCGTGAATAGCCTAACGTTTGGGAAAAATGGCGGAGAGTGGGAAATTATTCTTCCCATTTACCCAAATTTAATCTTGTGACTATGTGCTGCAGAGTCATATACTATGCTTCCATAATCTCTTTTGCCTCGAATGAAAGATTTATAAAACATGATTGTCAATTACCTCTGGAGCTAATGCAAGTTGGTGAAATACACAACAGTCAGTTGTAACACAGAATCGGAATACTCTTCTGTTAGAGAAATACACAATGTTCATCAACAGTGTTGCCACCTTGAATGTTGGAAAACAAAATCTAGATTGTACCTTACAAAAAAAAAACCTAGATACACTTAGATTTGTAATTTTGGGCTACGTCTGGACGCCTTAGGCTTACCTTAGACGTTTTAGGCTACTTTGGACTACCGTGAAAACCGAAAGTTGATCTTGGTTAGGGTGACCAAAGTATTTTTTTTTTTAAAAGAGGACATTTTCTGATTTTTGACAAAAAAGGACAAAGGAGGACACTTTTAAAGAATAAGAGGATACAAAGGAGCACACGTTATTTTCACTAATTTAATATATATATGTAAAGAATCATGATAAAAAAATATAGAAATACTTCAATATATATATATATATATATATATATATAAATATTTTTTTCTGTTAAGTTTTGATAAAAAAAATGCATTTTTTTCTGTTAAGTTTTCAAAAAATGCATGTTTTAATAATTTTCCATCAAGCATTATTGTTTCATCATCATTAAATATTCAGTCTTTAACGTTGTACTTTTCACTCCAGCTAAATACTCATGGAAGTCTGTACATGTAACATTCTTATAATTGTACTGAACTTGTAATATTCCTTTTATACATTCAACAGTGAATTTGTTTTGTCCTTTGCCCACTGACTTTCTATGAAAGAAAAGAAACCTCTCAATATTAACATTATTTCTTGAAACAGCACACAAAAATGAGCAATTAGCAGTAGTTCCGAATGTAACTCTGCATTTCTTGATTGTTCAAAGAATTTGGTAGTAGTATACAATGTCCAAAACGGTTAGTATTCTGGAGGAGCGATGGAGGAGCCGATGGAGGAGCTATGGAGGAGTCGATGGCGGGATGAGTTTTATATAAGGAAAATCTGGAGGAGCGGCAGGAGGAGCATGCCGTTTATATAGAGATATATTTAGATAATAGGAAGATATATTTAGATAACAAGAAGATGATATATTTGACAATAGGAACGGGATATATTTAGACAATAGGAAGACGATATATTTAGATGACAAGAAGACGATATTTATTGAGATAACAAGAAGACGATATATTTAGATAATAGGAAGACTTTTAGATAACAAGATGACGATATTTATTGAGACGTTAGTTATACGATATTTATATACATATATATTTAGACATACAACAAGAAGACATACAGGACAACAGTTAGACGATATATTTAGACAATATATTTAGACAATAGGAAGACGATATATTTAGATAATAGGAAGACGAACAGTTGTACGATATTTAGGAGCACATATATATATATAGTATTTTTTAACATTACATGAGTATATATTGTACAATTGACAAATAACACATAGGATAACACATGTACAGTACTTTGTTATATCTCATCTCATCTCATAATCGGAACCTCTTCTTCCCCGTGAAACGAGGTGTAGAAAGGACCCAAGTGCACAAGGCCCATGGGCAGGACATGTAATCGAAGTGACTTGGCAAACAGGTGATTAGCCCATTGTGTTATATACATATTTATATTGGAAAGATAGTGTGTATATGGTAACATTATCACAGAGTGTAAAAAATAAAATATAATATCACAGGGGTACAGGTGCAGACCAGCCTTTGCGGGGTGTCGTCACGTCGTAAAAGATAGGACAGAGAGTATATGTGCTGTATATGTCTAGGTATCTGTATGTAGGTGGTTTTTGTGTGTGTATTGTGGAAGAGAGATTTTGGGTAGCGGGTTTATGTATGGCTTTTGGTGTGTTAGAGATAGTATTTGGGTAGGGTGTTATTGTTTTGGGGTGATGACTCATGGGTGTGGTTGTGTACAGAGAAATAGAGGTGCGTATTGTGTATACCTTTAGGTACCTGTGTGTGTACATAGTGGAAGAGAGAGAGTTTAGATGTTGAGGGGTGATGTGGTGACGTTGTCGGGATGTACCTGTCGTTTGATGTAAAAGTAAGACAGGGCGTTGCGGTGTTGTTCGTATGTGTAGATGGAGGATTTGTGTGCTCGGAACCCGATATTTTTCCCGCCCTGTGCTTGTTGTGTGTTGAGTACTTATAGGAATGTATTTTTGTCGATTTTGTTGTGGTGTTTGCTCAGTCCTTTTGTGGTTGTTTTGTCGTAGTCCCCAAAACAGTGATAAGTCTTGCTGCACAGCGAAATCATCCCGCTGCCTTCGTATTCTAATTTAAAAAGGCCCGGTGTCCGTTTGTCGAATAATATTTGTTCGCGGCATTTCTGACAAACGGCGCGCGTTTTACCCTCGGTAGCGACGAAAACGGGTCTATGTTCGGGGCATACTTCGGCGGGGAACCACTGGTGGTAGGAGCTATAAAATTCGCGTCGCATAGCGGGCTTAACAACGGCCGCTAGGTTGTCTGAACTAAGGGCCAAGTAAAGACTGTCGGTGTCTGTCTCACACAACTGAAAGTCTGACCTATCTATAAATTTATCTAAACAGTCATAGTAAAACTCTAACATTCGCAATTTAGCGTACTGATACACGAAAAAAACCTATCTGCACGGGCAGGTCCCAACTAATTGTCTGTTTAAGTCTTTGTACTTCAAAAATGTCGTCCGTCACTAACGTCATTTTCCTAAATCGGGGGGAGTTTATTAGATCAGACGTATCCTCTCCCGTCGTGTACGAGACATCTACGTGCTTCGCCTTATTGGTCAACGTTTTACCATAGGCGGCGTTACCCAACAGTTTCATGGTCTCGCTAGTTATGGCGTAGGCAGGATCTGTATCACCTTGTCGACGCACGTTCGAAACAGTGTCCCCAAACTGTTTAAAACACGTCACAGGTGCATATTCAATCACCTGGTAAATACAGGTGACTTTTAAACCTTTGGTCAGGTACCATCGAAGCAAAGGTGTTGCCAACAGAATCTCTTTGCCCACATAACTCCTGATCAACGTTATCCTGGGGGTAGTCAGGAGCTTGTGTTTTTCGGCATATTCCCGCATGAAAGACCCAATATCATCTCTCGTGACGTCACTGTTTTTGAAAATGGGCGTCATTTCCGAGAAATGTTCTTTTAGGGAGTCGGGGACATGAATGTCACACTCGACTAGGCCAAACAAGGTCTCGTCTAACACAGAGGCGAGAATAATGTCTTCTGTTAATGGGTACCGGCATTTGGTGTACGAGGGTTTCACGGTCGGGAAGGTGGCGCGCAGAAAGCGACCGATTGATGGCTCGATTTTCTTTAACTCCTGCCACTCGCATTCCCACATTTCTACCAATTTGACGTCGCACTCGTTCTTCAAATAATAACCAATTTCCAGCGTCTTTGCGTACAATTCAGTCAACGGTTTTTTGTTGACTGGGTTAACGTCACGACCGGTGGTTAGTGGGCAGTCAGGGTGGCCATGGAAAAGACAGCCGTGGAACTGGTAGGCAGTACGAGAGTATTTGCCCCAACCGTCTACCCTAATGTACCTTTAACCTAACGACATCTCACGACCGTTAAACTGGGTTTTTAAGGTCACCTTATTTTTGTGCGAGACCCAACTCAACCAGTCGCGGCACTGCACGGTATATTTATTGTCTGCATTAGCGCCCACAAATAAAGGGCGTTGGCATCAAAACCTTTAATGCATCGCACCATTTTGCCACCTCTAATGTACGTTTTGCCTTGTTTGTGGAGCCTATGAAATATAATGGAAGGTCCCCCGACTATGTTTTGGCACAACGTGTGGTGCAAATCTGCCTCCCGCTTGCAGCATAACGAGAAAGAGACGTTGGACGGGAGGGTTTTGAAGAGATATTTTAACGTGACACTGGGCACGGAAATCGCATCTTTGAACATATCTACGCCTAGGGCCGCATAAAAACTAACTTGTTGTTCTAACGCCAGTAGGAAGGGGACCACGTCTTTGTTATTGTACCATGTGAAAAAGCCACGCAACGTGGTCATGTGGTTATCGGCCCACACCTTCTGACATTCGGCGTACTCGTCGACGGAAATGTTAGTGTTTTTAAGGGCGGAAAAAATGCCGAGTGGGGTGGTAACGCCGTTTCGTCTAATTTTGCTAAATCTGTTGTGTACTCGTAACAAAAATATCCTTTAGTTTCTTTAACGTTATACGCCGCGAGATACTTGCTATAACTAAAACCGGGGGCTAAGTAATTGATTATATCTAAAATCTTTAACTCGAGAGTGGCAATACACATACAATTATTATTTCGCTTGACTAAAAATTTAATGTCTTCACCCATGAAATATTTGATTATATAGGGTTTGATTACGTTGACATCATACTTGCCAGAATTAAACCCTAGCATGGTTAGTTCCTGTAAATAATTATCGAGCCTGTCGAGGAGCCCTTCTGAATTACCGACCTTCTCTAAAGCCTCGAGTTGTGTGTATACGTCGTCAAAATACGCACGCAGAATCTCGTAAGAGGCCTCGGAAATTTTGATCAGATAATCACCCATCCCATTCACCAAGTCTTGTGGATCACCCGTTGTGATAAAACACACGGGATCTTCAAAACCGGGGACGTTAGAAGCCACCGAGCAAGACAGGGGGACGTGTTTGGCTGTGTATGTAGTGGCGTTATTACTGGGCACTGCCGTGTTATCAAAATAATATTCGTAATCGAACGTGGCCCGGTAGGGAAAGACGCATTTTGTATCTACATCTATTCCCAGCTCATTGTGCGCTTCCCAAATGGTCTCTAGTGGGGTATAGACACCGCCTTTAAAAATTTCCTTTTACTTAGAGCCGGCACAGGTCTTTTCATGGCGTGCCATAAACTTAAAAATCGTCCATAATTTACCGCATTTGTAACACGAAAAAGAATGACTCGCCCTATCAATATCAGCAATATACATGAAATGGTTTTTAAATATTAAAAGACGCAACGTATCTGGAAAACTATCACTACCTGTAAGTTTGGGGGTCAGGTTTTCCGCGTCGTCAAACTCGAAAACGTCAATATTTATATTAAAACATTTTTCTAAGGCTGGAATATCAATTAAACTAACCCCGGGGAAATTGATGAGGGACGTTCGTCCCTGGTGTGTTTGCCACTGTTCGACGAGTCGGCGCGTGGGTTTTCTAACATCTGTAACGGCACTACCCCTAAAAACGGCTAAACACCTAAAAAAGCAAAAGTTATCACTGTAAGGCTTGGAGTGTGAATCGTGTTGTAATGTGTTGATGTGTTTATTTTTGGTGATGAAGGCGGGAATTTCTTGTAATAAGCAGCCGATTGGAAAGTCTTGAAGATGGTAGATATAGAAAGAAGTAGCTGGAATTGCTTCAACAAAATATTTCGTGTTTGGTCTGTTTAACTGGGCGTGTGTGATAATGTCGCTGTCGTGTAATTGTGAGACAAAAGATTTGAAATCTGTGATGTTGTTGACTAAGTGAGGCTGTTCTAAGACACTAGCATTATTGTCAGACGCATGAAAGAAACGAAAGTCGCGAGTTTCTCTGTGGCGCAAAATGGAATGAAAACTGTAGTTAATTTTGAATCTTTTTGTCTGTTGTGCAAATACAGGGAGCAAAAGAGAGAGCCATTCAGTTCTTTGGTTATTGTGAAAAAATGTAAAAATAGACAGGTATTTGTTTTTGCTTGAGTGTGTTTTTATGGCTTGCCAGTTGTCAATATATTTCTGTTTAATATCACCTGGTAGAGCATCTAATGAGTCTTCTTCAGAGGACAAGCGAGGTCTCTTGATATGGGTTTGGTGGGTACTGATCATTGTTCGTTTGAGTGGGTTAATCTGGCCTGCATTTGAAGAGGACGATGGGGTGGGTGTAGAGGAGTGGATTGTTGAATAGGGTCCTGACTGTAGTGTGGAAGTTGTTCCTGTGGTAGATGCTGCAGCAGATGATGATGATTGGTGCGCTGGTGGTACAGGTGCTGTCTTCTGTGATGGTGGTTGGTGCGCTGCAGGAAGTGTGGAAGTTGTTGCTACTGGATTCTGTATAATAGCTGAGGTTGTTGGATTCGTTGATGGACTCTGTGTAGCGGTGGGGTGTTTTTGATTTATGTGGACACGTACACTATCAGTACGTGTAAAGGTTTTTCCACAAATGTCACAAGAAAAAAGAGGCATAGAATGGGCGGTTTTGAGGTGTCGTGAATAATTGTCACGACGATTGAACGTTTTCCCACATCGGGCACACATGTTCTTCCCCGCTGCTGTGTTTTGTACCATTGTGTCTGCTTGTGTAGTGGCCCCCACTGGGGTGTCTATACGTGATACGACAGGGCCATGCTCACTTTCTGTATGGTGTTGGAGGGTATCGGGGCTGGTAAAGTTTTGAGGACAGACACGACAGGAGTATCTCTGTTCCGCGTGGACCGAGGAGATATGCCGATTTAGATTACGTTCAAGACTAAAAGATCGATTGCAGATCGAACAGACGTAGCCACAGCTCTTGCTTTTGAACTGACTCCGAGCTGTTGAATAGAGGATCAAAAAGATGTTATTTACACATAAAATTAAATATATAACAACATATATGTAACAAGCAGTTAAATAAAACACAGACAAGCTGAGAGAGAAAGAGAGAGAGAGAGAGAGAAATAAAGAGATACAGAGAGAGAGAGAGAGAGAGAGAGAGAGAGAGAGAAAGAGAGAATGAGAAAAAAGAGAGAGAGAGAGATAGAAAGAAAGACCAGTTTTATAGACAGGTGTACACACGACTACTCTTCATTATAAACAGGCTTAATTACAAGTGGTGGTGTAATATCGATGATGACTCATACTATATGTATACAATGAACAAAGCACTTGCTTAAGAATAGGCGAGAAACGCGGATAAGTTTTAAACTAAGACAATTTTTCAGAACTTAGACTGTACCTAGCACATAACAAATAAACCGGTTTAACCTCTTAACAAACAACTAACATTATTATTAAAATACCTGTTAGTCTAGACACATAACATAATAATTTTGAAAAAGCTTAACAAATAACAACACTACCTAGCGAAAAGACAAACACACAACCATATTTTTTAAAAATAGAAACAGATATTTATATTTAATACAACACACGAATAATGAAAACAGACAATTAATACTTTATATATTTTCTAAAAATAGAGATATTTATTTTAACACAATATACAGACGACTTTTTATGTATAAAAACGAATAACATACGTTTGATTGAAATAGACTTTTAGTCTCTACAAGTTTAGACTTGTCTATCAGAAAGTATTACAAGTTGTAAGTATGACGGAGAATTTTTCAAAACCCAAATATAATTTGATTTCGCTCTAGTTTAGTTTGTAGTTCAGAAAGTATTACAAGTGGTGGTGCAATATCGATGACTCATACTATATGTATACAATGAACAAAGCACTTGCTTAAAAATAAGCGAGAAACACAGATAAGGTTTAAACTGTTGGATATATTATTTTCAGACTTGTCCTAGTGATCAAACAAACATATTTTTTAGAATATGTTCTTAGCTAACACATATTCACATATATTAAAACGACATGTAAGAATGGGTAGAAAGAGAAACGAAGAAACAAAACCGACTTTATAATTTAAAAAATGACATGTAAAATTTTAACACTCTACCAAAAACAAACAAATTAAAAAAAATACCAGAGATATTTATGTTAACACGAATTCCGAAAACAGACACTTTTATATATTAGTTTAATAGGGAAATAACATATATTTAACAAACAAATAACAAAATAATACATACCATGTAAGAGTCAATGTTTGGTTTTCAGAAGGGTGATTTTTTAAATACGATTGTTTCAGAGGTCTGTGTTCGGCGCAGGTTGTTCCATGAATGAGACATGGCTGAAACAATTCTTGGTTATACCAAAAGGTTTGGGACAAAAGAAATCCGCGCGTGTGAATAAACAAGCTGTTCCGGGCGAAAACTTCACGTGGGGTTTTGTTAGACACGTGACGTACTCAGAGCGTTTTTGAAAAGAATCTAATTTAGTATTTTCCTTGTTGTTTAATTAAGATAATTGCTCATGAAAAAATACATTAGACACAGATGTGGCTGAATATTAATTAGTCTTTGTTCGGAAAATACAATTAAACAAAGCCAATTTCTTTTATAAAAAAATCTTAGTACAGATGTGCATCTGCGATAACTCGAGAGCTAACGCTTTTGTTCCACGCCGAAACCCCCGCTATCAATCATTGTCATTACACGAACTTTAATTACGGCTAGATGGATATGCATAGCACAGCGGAGTGATCAACCGCTTGCTTGTCACATTGATTACAGAAACAACAATTAATGTTCTGTTATACCAATAAACGCCTTTTGGCGTAACAGAACAATGGATAATTTCTTGTTGCCCTAAGACGCCGCAACGCATAATGGCCACTGACTGCTTGGTCGGTCTTTGGCTAAGGACGGAAGAAGAAGAAGAAGGATATGCACAATTTGATCCCGTTCAGAAAAAGATTTTTTACATTCGAACAAAGCCAATTTCATTCATAAAGATCCAATGACAGACGTGCGCATGTTGCTAAAAATTAAGTATTCCCTGTTTGGAAAATGACTTTTCACATTGTAACAAATGAGGACCTTTATAAAATGGAAATAGTACAGATGCGCCCGTCTGCAACCAAATATTCAGAACTCGCGCGGCATTGTTTCATGTCTCCACGCGTTATCGACATCATCATCAAAGACAAGAACTTTAATTACGCACATCTGTTCACGCATGTTTGATTTGGTCCCCGTTGAAGCCAAATTTTTACGAGCAAACTTTCGAACAAAATAGAACTTTAAGTTATAACTGTTCATCCCAGTATTTCTCTGTTAGTGTTGTATGTAAAATATATATATTGTTAGGGAATACAACTGTGTGAAAGTATATAACTTAACACTTTATTAGAACACTCTTTAAAGAAGCAATATGATCTGATAACTAAAAGTGGTAAACAGTCGGGTACTATTTGTTGTGAATGTTAGTCATTGTGTTTACACCAATAGGTGTGTGAGTAACGGGTGGTTCTCATATTGTTTTACACCAAGGGTGTGAATGTTTTAAGGGTGATTCTCACATTGTTGAAACACAGTGATTCTCACGTTGTTGAATTTTTAACATGGGGCAGTGGCTCTCACGTTGTTGAAAACACAGTGATTCTCACGTTCTTGAATTTTTTTTAGCACGATTCTCACGTTGTTGAAAACACAGTGATTCTCACGTTCTTGAATTTTTTTTGCACGATTCTCACGTTGTTGAAAACACAGGGGTTCTCACGTTGTGTAGGGTTTTAGATATAAAATAACTGTCTGTAAGTGTAAGTTATCATTGTTAGCTATGGACCCACGCTGGGTGCATCCTTTCACGTCGTTGATTTCAGGGCCAACCGGTAGTGGTAAAACTGTTTTTGTACAGCGTTTCTTACAACATATACGAGATATGGTGACACCTATCCCCGATGAAATTATATGGTATTATGGGGAATGGCAACCCCTATACAATTCGTTGCCTGGCGTTCAGTTTATTGAAGGACTGCCCGATATTGAGCAGTGGACAGGTGATAGAAACGTTTGGTAGTTATCGATGATTTGATGAGCGAGACAGATGAGCGAGTAACAAAATTATTCACAAAAGGGAGTCATCATAAAAATGTAAGCGTAATATATATTGTGCAAAATTTATTTGCCAAGAACAAAGAACACAGAACCATTAGTTCGAATTCTCATTATATAGTACTTTTCAAAACCCACGCGATGGATCTCAGATTGTTAAGCTAGCCAAACAGATGTACCCAGGTCGTGATGCCTATGTCGAAGAAAGTTTTAAAGACGCGACGTAGACTCCACACGGCTATTTGCTAATCGACCTTCGTCAAGCAACACCCGACACTCTGCGACTTCGTTGCCGCATATTCCCACACGAACAGTAAATTGTCTACGTACCGAAATAACGAAATGGGAGAAAAGGTAAAAAGACATGCTGATATGTTAAAGTTTCTAGGGACGGCCAAACCACCAATCATCAAGGCTGTTATGAAAACAGCGTCACCCGATCTGGTAGGAACACTCTGTGAATGTTGTCACAACGTATTAAAAGGTAACGTTACACTGACACCTCCTCAGAAGAGACGTATGCGTCGTTACAAAAACACCCTGCGTGCGCTTACCAAGAAGAAATTGTCGCTCAAAAGACGAAAACAATTTTTACAAACTGGAGGATTCTTAAGTGCTCTCCTTGGACCGATACTAACTGTACTAAAAGGGTTCTTGTAGATGGCTAAGAAAATGATTTTGATGGATGCTCGTTTGTTAGAGACTCAAAAACCTTATAGACCCCCGATGCTCTGAGAGACTCAAATGCAACTAGTCTTGGAACGAAAAGATCTGCCGTTGGGTGACAAAGCTAGACTATATCAGCAAACACTGCAGCGTTATTTGACTCGACTAGAACAGTACAGTCACGTACCCCTAGGTCTCGTGGATATTAAGTCTCCACTTACGAATCGACCTCGAAACCTCCCATCGAACAACCCACTCTACTTAAAGACGAGGTCGTGGACAAAACCCTTCAGTCCCAACCCGAACAAGTCACACCCACTAATCGAAAAAGGTGGTTGCCAGTAAATTGCGAGAAACATCGTCGTATTTGCTCAGAAGAAGGAAAAAGACGCCAAAGTGGGAAACATGGCCAAAGAAATGAATAAGATTTTAAAACAACATTACTTCGGCGCCTTACAACGTAGTTCTATACTTACTCGTAAAAATATTGAAGAGTGGTTAGGTCATCAGGATACCTACACCTTACACAAACCAGTGCGCAGAAAATGTAAACGACGGGTGACCATCTCGGGCGGTATCGACCAATAGTTCCAGGCTGATTTAATTGACTTGCGAGGTTTAAAGAAATTCAACGATGGGTTTTCCTATCTAGTAACGTGTATTGACGTATTTAGTAAATTCGCTTGGGCTGTTCCTCTAAAACACAAGACTGGGAAAGCTTTAGTAGCAGCGGTAAAAACAATTTTTACCAGTCGCAAACCGATAAATTTTCAAACAGACAAAGGCAGTGAGTTCGTCAACAAAACATTCTTAAAGTTTCTTAAAGACGAGGGTGTCCATTTCTTTACTACGGAGAATGAGGATACCAAGGCAGCTATTGTCGAGAGGTTTAATCGAACCCTCAAAGAAAAAACGTGGCGTTACTTTACCAAAACCAACACTCTTCGCTACTTCAACGTGATAAAACAACTGGTCCACAACTACAACTATTCGTATCACCGGAGTATTAAGATGGTACCGGCGGAAGTTGCCCCGAGCAACCAAGAAGAGGTGTGGCATACGTTGTATTCGCCCACTGACGTTATCGGCAGAAAAGTCTATTTTAAAGCTGGTGATCGCGTGCGGATCGCCCAAGCCAGACAAACTTTTAAAAAGGGTTATACGCCGGCGTGGACAGAAGAACTGTTTACGGTTAGCCGACTAAACCAAACAAGACCGGTCACATACGTCCTTAAAGTTGATTCGGGTGAGGAACTGAAAGGTTCTTTTTACCAAGAAGAGCTACAGCGAGTCGGTGACAAGATAGTTTATCGAATCGAGTCCATTTTCGAAGAACGGCGAGGTGTCAGGGGTGTTAAAGAGTATTTAGTCAAATGGTTCGGTTATAACTCGTCATTCAACAGCTGGATTTCCGCCAAACAACTAGCGAGATATTGAAACTGATGGAGATTGAAGAAGAAGTGAGCACCCCAGTTTTGCGGTCACCCCCTCCCAAGACCACGAGAACCTCGGTATGGCATTTTTTGGGGGAAACTAGTCCCGCGACTAGAGATCGTTTTCATCTGTCAGATGATCGTTATTTATGTCGTCATCGGGGTCTCGTTATTCAATCTGAGTCGGAGCAACGCAGAGGGACCAGACGGCAAGTTTTAGATCGCTTTAATGAGCAGTTGTCTGGGTTACATGTTACCTAACCCTAAGATAGGATGAGTTTTTACGTGACTTTACCCAGCAACGCCTCGATGAAAATATACCCAAACAATAACGCCGGTCACTTTTTCGTCAAATTGCCACAGACTATAGACTTGACTTCGCGTTACGAGGTCGGTTTGGTTGAGATTCAATTTCCCAAAAGTTATTTTAACGTGCTAGAGGATGACGTATGGATACATTACTTTCCCAACAAAGAAGATGAGTCTATACTACTCACGTTACCCGCTGGTCTATACACGTCACCCGACACGCTGATCGACGAGTTGTATCGTTTGCTTTTAGACACGGATGTGGATGAAAAACCCCGAGTTAGATTCCATTTTAACAAAAATAAGGCCACCTTGAATCTGTATGATCCGGAGGTTGAAGTTAGAATTAGCGAGACGTTGAAACACATTTTAGGTTTTCCCACCTCGCTCGCCACAGACATTGACCCAATACCACGAGGAGAGACTGAAGTACAAATGGATAGCGACATGAAAAATGTATACGTGTACTGCGATCTCGTAGCGGCGAGACCGATTGGAGATGCCTCAGTCCCTTTGTTACGGATTGTTCCTATTTTGGATAGAACTACCGCTTCGTTTTTCAGGATTTACGACCAACCACACTACGTACCCCTGAGCCGATTTTCGTTTAACGCGGTGGAAATCCTTTTAACTAACGACCAGGGTAAGACTATCCCATTCACTAGCGGAGCTTCGGTGTTGACACTCCACTTCCGAACTCACAGACGGTTTGATTTTGAATAGAAAAAATGGTCAGACACGTACCCATCTGACGAAACCCCAAAATGTATGAGGAGTTTTACTGCAACCAAGCTGGCCACGGGATGCCAGTGTTTATCGGAGGTAGAAGTCAAAAAGGACATGATTTGGGTAGTTTTTTCGGCGGGCTCGGTCGCATGGTTCTCCCGTGGTTAAAAACTGGAGGCAAAGCTTTACTCAGAGAAGGGCATGGCACCGGTCTACAGGTCACGAGCGATGCGTTAGCCGGCAGAAATATTGGTGAGTCATTTCGTGAACGAGCCAAGGAATCGGGTCAACGTTTTTTACAGGGAGCCGTTGATCACATCACCACTAACCAATCGGGTAGCGGTATTAGAAGAAAAAGAAAAACGAGAGCTGCCCCACCCGGCGAGCCGAAACGAATAAAACGCAGTAACCGAGCTCGCCCTTCTCATTCTCACCAGAAGAAGCGACGGTACTCTGATATATTTGAATGATGGCGCTTATTCACCCCAACTCGTGCGAGTGTCTTCACAGTGGTCTAGATTTGTTTAGCGTACCACCAACGCAGACAGCCGTAGAAGAGGGACAATTTGTGGAGATACATCCATTGGCTGCCTTAGCCCCCGGAGCCCCGGTGGAATTTGTAATATCGGGAAACGGTGAAGAATATCTAGATTTGTTCAATACTTTTCTGCACGTGCGAGCCAAATTCACGTTAGCTAATGGTGGCGCATTACCCGCTGATGCGGAGGTGGCCCCGATCAACTATTACCTGCACAAGCCTTTGTCCATGGATTTTGAGCACAACCAGTACGTGAGAGCCTTCTTCGGGACGAATCTAGCTATGGGACTGGTTGGTAAAGACGCCGGCAACGATCTAGAGTATAGACATTTTAAGAATGGGTACGCCTTATACGCCTTTGTCCTCACCCCCAGTCTACTGGACGGTGACCAGTTTGAGATGGCCAAGTCGGGTCCTGTCTCAGTAGAACTTAAATTCTCCGAGGTCACACCCGAACCATTACAGGTTCTCGTCTACGCCGAGCAAGACTCGATCTTGGAGATCTCGAAATTGCGCCAAGTTTTGACAGACTACACCACTTAGACGATGAATACAGACGAGATACGGACCATTCTCCTGTCAGATATATTTGTTAAAGGAACTGGGTTCGTTAAAGTTTTAGCTCGTGACCTATTACCTCTACGTATCGATCCGAACCAGACGGCTGCTTTCGTCATCAACACTGACCCTAGCTATCGCCCGGGTGACCACTGGGTCACTCTATATTATAATGGACTTGGTACTTTTGAATATTTTGATTCTTTCGACCTACCACCTACACACCCGGACTTGATTAATTTTATTGCCAGAAACTCTACCCGACCTGTTAACTACAACGCCAGACATTTACAAGATGTAGTCACCAACGTTTGTGGGCTCTACGCCATTTATTTCATCTTGGTCAAAGCTCGCGGGGGTACTATGCAACGCGTCCTACTACCCTTTTCGGCTAGACAACACGCCAACGATCGATTAATTTTTCGATTAGTCAGACCCTGGCTAGCGAACCACCAGACGGCTTTTTCGTTCATAGACAAAGGAAGAGATCAATAGACACGTGTGTGTATTTTTTTTTGTCGTTTTTTTTCCCTCACGACAATACATCCATGAGTCATCCACTTGTCCGCCCGCAACCGCGTCAACTATCGATTAGATTTTTTTGACGAATCACGCCCTGGCTAACTCAAATCTAGTCACAGCGTCAACGATCGATTAATATTTCAACGAATCACGTCTCGGCTAGCACACGTCTCAAGAAACCAGATTGAACTGGTATTCCTGCATATAAACAGACACTTGGAAGACCCAGACATTCATACTTTACTAACGCAGTGGCGTGATAACGACAGATACTTACACCTCATTGGAGATGACTGCTCCCACCAACTGGGTCTACATCAAGAGCTGTGATGAAATGGTTAAACCTTTGGCTAGTGGTCTGAAGGCCTCGTCTGTATGTATTTACCGAGGCCAACCTTTACTACACGTGAGAAGATACTTTGGTGAATCCTACCTCAAGTTTCCTACCAAAACCGGCATTACGTTAACTCGCCCTGAGTTTGAAAATTTGTTAACTTTACAGAGTGACGTACTCGCCGAATTTGATCGACTACAGGCACCACGCACGGATACCTATCCTACTACTTGTACCAGTAACACATTTGACGACTACATCAACTCCAGCTGCTACCAATCGATTTCCCCAGAACCGAGTTGGTTTCCTAACCCTTGTACAACCACCACAGACAATTACCTGGCCGATATCTCTAATCTACCACTGAAGACGCAGAGACCTACTACCTCCCCCAGTAACACGTTTGACGAATACATGAACTCTACTTGTCCAATATCACCAGATCCGTGTTGGTTTCCTAACCCTTGTACAACCACCACAGACAACCACCTGGCCGATGTCACCAACCTACCACCGAATAAGCAGAGACCTACTACTACCGCCGCCAGTAACACGTTTGACAAATACATGAACTCTAGTTGTCCAATATCACCAGAACCGAGTTGGTTTCCTAACCCTTGTACAACCACCACAGACAACCACCTGGCCGATGTCTCTAATTCACCACCGAAGAAGCAGAAGAAACCTACAAAACGGCCGAGACTTGTGCTTTAGCTCGATATTATTTGAAAAAAACAAACTATATTAACTAAAATTCCTTTTTGTTACCTATATATATAACTGTTGTCTAAATATATCGTCTAACTGTTCGTATAACTGTTGTAAAATATGTATGTCTAAATATCGTCTAACTGTTGTAAAATAACTGTTGTAAAATATATATGTCTAAATATCGTATAACTGTCGTCTAAATATATTGTCTAAATATATCGTCTTCTTGTTGTCTAAATATATCTTCCTATTATCTAAATATATCATCTCAATAAATATCGTCTAACTGTTGTCTAAATATAGCTTCCTATTATCTAAATATATCGTCTTATTGTTATCTAAATATATTATCTAAATATACCAACTTCTTGTTATCTGAATGTATTATCTAAATATACCTTTTTCTTGTTGTCTAAATACATCTCTATATAAAAAGTCACGCGCCACCACAAAGCGCCACCACATTTTCCTTATATAAAAGTCACGCGCTATCGACTCCTCCATAGCTCCTCCATAGCTCCTCCATCGCTCCTCCAGAATACTAACCGTTTTGGACATTGTATACTACTTTTGGTCCACTTTTCATGTGCCAGTAATTTTAAAAAAGTGTTATCATTCAGATTTGATTTGACATAACTGATCAGACTGTCAATAGATCAAAGCATTTTTGTTATAAATTTTCATGTCCTTACTAATTAAATATTTGATGGAGGCCATAACATGTTGGAACTTGTAAAAATGTCATCCAGCCAAAACAATTATATTCCTCTAAAGATTTTCGCATAAACGATATCCTCAGGTAGAATGATGCCACTTTCAAAGTCTGAGATTATCCGGCACAATTCTTTTCCTAGTGCTGTTGTTTCTAGATCATAGCTGGTACAAATTTCTCTGCTAGGGCCAAAGATGCAGGATGGTCTTCTGGGTGCAGGTTGGGGTATTTTATCACTGCGCCATATCCAGCATTGGTGGTAGCTTTAAATGCAGATCCATCTGTGTAGACATGGTGTTACCGTCATTTTCGACGGTGAAAAAAAACACCAACCTAATGTATGTTTGGTTTAATGTAATCAAAGAGAGATAAACGTTTATTATCTTTCGGTGACAAGTTTGACTGGTGATTATCTTCTCCTGTCTTATGTTGTCCTGTCTTAGACATGTCTTAGAGTTGACATGTCTTAATTCTATTTATAAGATCATATACGGTGTATTTTATCACCCGTTTGGTCGGAAACGCCTGGTCTGGGTTTGCCTCGATCTGGTCCATGCTCTTTGGGCATGCGCGGGGTCTTGGCGGAAAAAGCCGGGAGACCGATATTCAGAGAGTGCGTACCTGTGGCTTAGAACGGATGTCCCGATCCGTAGATTCCTCTCTGCCAAGTTTTCGATAGGGAGTGGAAATTCTGGGAATGGCCGTTTGGCATTCTTCCGTCCCTGAGTGTTTTCTTTATGCCAGTATTGGCTGTATTGTGTTACTTAAGAGTGTCAGGATTCTTTAAAAAGGTAACTGAAAACGCTATTCGATCTTTTCGTCTGGTTTAGATCTTACAGGTACATTTATCGCTGATGGTGGCATAGTGAGCGAAGCTCACAAGAAGTTATTATACTGCACTCCAGTATGACTTCATATCTACAAGACTAGGTCTAGTTGACCTGTTACACACATAAGCCTAGGAATCATCCTTATGGATCCGCAATGCAGGCGGAGTATGATTTGGCAGAAAATGTATATTTAATCTCAGGAGCCTGTGTAAACTGAGAGTGACCTGATTATCGAGGCCAGTGACCTGCGGCCTGATTTTGTTGTCACCATATCTATTCTTCACCAGAATGAAGTATCTGGCATGTGAGGCCAGTCTGAAGTCTTTTTGCTAATTGTAGGACAATGGCATTGACTTTGTTTATATAGATGATATCGCCCGTACTACGCAATATATTTGCTAGGGCGTACCTGACGGGGCTCAGTCAGGGATTAGAGCTATTGCATAAACAGTAAACATTGTTACAAGACATTGTTATATGTCTGGGATGTGATGTTTGAAGCTGACCTTTGTAACTACACATATTATGTACCCGATTGTATACTATTGACTGTTTCGTTCATCATCATCGTATTATCGTACGTCACAAATAAATATTGTAAACGTCAGCAGCATTCCCTACTTCACTGACTTCTACTTGTGGTGGTGTGAGTTAATGTGAAGACGTCCAAGAGCCTATACGGCCTTCGTGTTATCAGCACTGTTATCTACACACTTACACCATCAACCACATTGTCATACAAGTATTACACGTCTGAATCTGCAGGAATACTGACATTATGTATGTGTCTACTAAACCCTGGCGACACCTCACGCTAGTGACCTAGATTCCTTGCTACTACTTGGTACTGTTCAGGACAACATGACATGCTCAACGTACTGCCCTTCATAACACAGAAAACAGTACGTTACATCAGTACATTTACACTGAGCAACCTTATACTTCTCCAGTCTCCGTGCAATCCAACTTTACTCTACAAACCATCTTTTACACATGGATGATGTCCTGTGGATATGAGTCTATAGTTTCTAAAGCGATGGTTTTCAGTAGTGGTACTAGAGTGTTCTTGTCTGCTGAGGAGTCAGAGAGTTCAGTTTTTACTGTGGGAGTAGTTGCCTGCCAACAAGGTGGTTTATTATTGATAGTTACCATTGGCTTTCTAACTGCTGGTAGATGGTGTTTGATGCTAGATTCTTTTTCGTTTTTAAGAAAAGATGTCTTTTGTGTTCTGTGTTTTTGGTGCCACTGCTCTATCATTTTCATATTCTCCTCCTTTGTGTCCAATCTCAGATACCTTTCGTATGTTTCCACAGATGAGCGTTCTCTTCTTAGGTTTAAATGTTCAATATTGGTGTTGATTTCGCATGCATCTGTCAAAGTTGTCTTCATGGCACCACTTAAAAACCGTAGAGCGTGATTTTGGACTTTGTCTAGCTTTTGTAGGAGGCTTTTGCTTGCAATTGTTTGGAGGGGGAGCGAGTAGTCAATTAATGAGCGCACATATCCAGTATAGAGTTGGCGTAATGAGTGCTGGTCTGCTCCCCACTCACATGAGGAAAGGTGCTTGATGAGCCTAAGTCTTGTGGATGCTATCTCAATCATCTTGTCTATGTGGGGTCTCATTGTAAGTCTACGGTCAAGCTCGACTCCAAGATATCTCGGGCATTCTTCACATTTTAGTTTATCTCCATTCATCCAGACCTCAATGCTGTTCTCATTAACTCTCTTGCTTAGACTAAACAGGTCGTACACAGTTTTCTCTACATTGATTTCAAGTTTCCAGAACTGGCAATATACAGCGATGGTTGTCAGGATTTTGTTCATATTTTTGGTGATGGTTTGGAGGTATTTTCCTTTTGTCCAGATGACTAGGTCATCATCAGATAGTGCTTTTGGCAGGTGATGACATCTGGGAGGTCATTTATAAATATAAAAAACAGAGTACAACTTAGTACTGATCCCTGTGGCAGTCCTTCCTCTAGGGTCCTTTGTTTTGATGTTGTTCCACTGAATGTTGTTCGGATTGTTCTGTTGTGGAAGTAACCTTTTAGCCAGTTGAACATTCGCCCTGATGTTCCCATTCTTTGCATTTTGAAGAGGAGGCCTATCCTCCAGGCTCGATCATAGGCTTGTCTAAGATCAATAAATGTTGCTACCACATTTTTTTGGTCTTGGAAGGCATCACCTATCTCTTGGGTGAATCGTATCAACTGATCCATTGTCTGTTTGTTCCTTCTAAAACCTGATTGCTTGGTATTTAAGATCTTATTGCTTTCTAGCCACCAATATAGCCTTCCGTTTATCATCCTTTCAGTGATCTTGCCTAGGTTTGATGTCAAGGAGATCGGTCGATAGCTTTTTACATCATTGGATGGTGTGTCTTTCTTAAGGACTGGGATAATTTGGCTTTTCTCCAATCTGTTGGGAACTTGCCTTCTCTCCAGGTCTATGTTAATGAGGTCATGGATGGTGGAGAGTTCATAATTTGAGAGATTTGAGATCATGTCATTGTGACAGACGAACTTAGCTGACCCTGATTGACCCTGAAGCGTTGGATGATATAGTACGACCCTTTGTAACGACCCCTTTGTATAGCATCAGTGCCCCCGAATATATTGTAACTTTTCGTCAAACGGGATTTTTTTTCACCTTGACTCATTAGCTATGCAACCTTTCCACGCAGATGGTCAACACGTTTGCTGATTAATATGTGGACAGTTTATCTACCGTTCATTCTGGTCATCGCATTGATTTAAGGAGAGATTAAATCACGCCCATGGACATCTCCTGAGCAATCATATGCAGGTATTTTCATTAACTTGGCCAGTGGAGGGCGTTGCCAGCATCAAACGATAGTAGTGACCACGATCAAAGACACTGGGGGAGATCTCAGGAAGGACTGGCGGCATGCTATCAAAAGCAGTAGTGGTCCCTGAAACGAGCGACGCAAGTTTCCTGTCGGTTTTTCGCATCTCGGTGTTAAACACGAAACCGATCGCAGTAGGAGCGAACGGGAAAGCCGGTGCAAGCAGCGAGTAAAGATACGAGAGACCAGGGGCGGCTTCTCTCTTTAGTCTGGCGGTCAGATCCCCAAAAGTCTTCTGAGATAAAAAAAAGGTGTCAAATTTCTCATGTCCCCCCAATCTTGCATTCCAGTTGTAGATATACAGACCATGAAGAAATGCATGTTATCAATCGTTGGCCAGAACTTGACAGAAGCACTAGCGATATTGAAATCTTGTCATAGATTTTCCCCTGGATTTTCATATATATTTGCAGTGAATTCTATTCTGTGCAAAAGGGTAAAATATAACTGTGTCTAGTGATCAGTGGTCTAGTTCATTCATTCTATTTCACTGGATGTTGTGTTAATTTAAATTTATTAAATTAAACCATCTCATTAGTTCCCAGTTGTAAATGTAACGTTATACCTGTTATATTATTTCCAAAAATAATAGAGGCTTAATGTTAAAGTAACTTTTAAAGTCGCGAAGGAATTTATAATTAATAAATTTAGTTAAGTCCTCTATATATATATATATATATATATATATATATATATATATATATATATATATATATATATATATATATATATATATATATATATATATATATATATATATATATATATATATATATATATATGTGTGTGTGTGTGTGTGTTTTAACCATTAGAACTCGCGCAGTGTTTTACTTAATACAGAATTAAATACGCGAAGGTATATATAGTCTTAACGGGAAATGCATCGCGCTTTAGAATGTTATTTGATTTTTCGGTATATTACATGTCTTTTTCTTTCATACAGAGTGATCGTAACCTTTACGATCCCAACATAAAAAAAGCAATAGAGAAATCATACAGAGTCCTTTTCAGACTCGGTTCTTAACTTCCAGATATATTGATGGAACATTTTTAAATTTAATTTTTGTGGCGGTCCGATGCGACCTAGCTATCAATTACATGAAAGAAAGCAACCCCAAGAACTTTTTTAAAATAAATCATCAAATTTAATTACAATCTGTAATATAAACTGGAAGATGAACAGTGTCAGTAGCGATAATTTATTTACGGCTCTACTGTGAGAGAATACATATTTACCTGACTGTGACTGAGCCTAATTTTTCCTCACTGGATTTAAACCATACCGGTCAGTTGCTATCATCACGCCTTGAAGGAATTTTACCTCCAGCAGCGAAATTAAAGATACCTCATTTTCACCCCTGTATTGAATTGTGTCAGTGCGATCCCATAGGCTCCTTTTCATACAATAAAACATAAGAACTCTGAGTCTTCAAGTCCGGCGATTAGTGGGAATATTCGCTATCAGCAAACCTCGCTACATCTGGGGCGGGACATCGAAGTACTAGACATTTTCACGTGTCAAGAGTAATTGTTGTTTATATAATTCTATGGATTGTCTGATGCTGCAATCGGTAAGTGTATGTATATATGAGTGTGGATCCTCACGCGCGTGCATGAATGACAGGAAATCTAATTGTTTTTGCAAACCATTTGTTAACTTGCCTACCGGGCAATACATTTTCTGTATACCCCGCATTGTTCCTTTAAGTGGGATATTTTGTTAACTCTGTTTTTCAATTGCTTAGTAAAGGGAAGAACAATTTGAGATAACAGGTTTTTTCTACCACCCATACCTAGTATTGTAACCCCTCTTTCAGAGTAATTAACTTCACTGTTAGGTTACATTACCTATGTTCCTGATAACTATCTATCTTTGGACTGGGTTCATCTTTGTCTAATGAGCGGGAAGGGCTTAGTCGATACCAATCTTCTTCACCCCCTCCCCATCTTGTTGTTTGCATTTTCTGTACTTATGATCATTTTATGTAACAGTTGATATTTGTTTGTGATTTGATTCTTTTTTGGTTAATAAACATTATAAACCTGGTTAGCACTGTGTTGGAAATACCCAAAGCCAAACATTTCCCCTAATTGTTTAATATAGTTGTATCCACGTGCGTTTGTGGGTTTGAAGCACCAAATCGGCGTGAGCGCAGATGTGTGTCTGGAAAACTTGCAAATAATTGTTTGACCGGGAGAGACTGAACAGTAGATTGAGAGAAACGATTTGTCGTAAATAAGTCTGTCTTTACTCTCCTCCAGCACTCTGTGAAGCAACTATTTACTCTCTACAATTTCTATCACTGAGCTTTCATCATCATTCTCCACTCTAAACCGGACCACTATTTCTAAGACTCTTTCTCTCTAAATAAATTTACGACAATATTTGGGGGCTCGTAAGGGATCTTGAGCTACATTTGAGGCAATCGCATAGCCGGGATAAAGATATTTTGAGTCTGATTATGTCTGGGTCTTACTAGATAGAGTGTGAATGATCTGTCTTTGTAAAGTAGGGAAATAAAAATAATTAACTACACCCCTAGACAACGCCTTTTAGTATTTGGGTCGTCCACACAGCATATTTACAGGTTGTTTTCTTTCCACAGCAGTAGAAAGTACGGATAAACAAAAATATTTGTTATTTAAATTATTCTCTGGCAGAGAAACATTACATTTTTCTTTATAAGATTTGCTGGGATTGCGTGATTGTTTTACAGTCACTAAAGGTTTTTGAAGTTACTAGAGTTGAGCTTAAGCTAAAGACGCATTGTTCTGTCTTTTTTAAGTCTAGTTAACATCGTCTCTTCTCACAAACTGACTTCAGGGGCGAAGTTTTTGTAGTGGAGAATTAAAATTTCAGGAACATTTTTTTTCCTTTTAATTGTTTTAATATAAATTTTTCTCTACTTTTAGTAAAAGTAAATTTTTTCCAGTGTAACTTACCATTTTAGTGGCATTAGTCGCTTGCGTTTAGAGCCTTAATTGCCAGAAAACAGCAGCGATAAGTTAACACATTTAAGGTAGGAGGTAACTCAAGTAAATTTTTACTTTGGTTTTTCTCGTAGCGGTTCCGAGTTTCTTCCCCTTCTCGGTTCTTCTTACTAGTTCTCTAGTCATACTACATCTTATTCTTTGACAATGGCAGAGAGAATTAGGATAAGATCCATTTTGAGACAGGAGGCGAAGGACTCAGGGTTAGAAGGAGAAGCCGCGAACCTGTTTGTCAACAGGGAACTTGAAAGGTATGACGCGGAAGCAGAGAGGAGAGAATCACAGGAGAGGGCAGATAGGAAAGAAGCGGAAGAACGCCTATTGGAACAGAAGAAAATTGAGGCAGAGATAGAAGCCCGCAGGGAAAGAGAGAAGGAGAGACAACGCGAAGAGAGAGACAAGGAAAGACAGCATGAATTAGCGCTTAAGGCTTTAGAGAGTCGGGGCGCCTCTACTTCGAATAACAGAGAGCCGTCTTCGCCCCAGTCTCAGTCAATGGATCTCTCCAGCACTAAATCTGCCCAATTAACGGCGATGTCTTTTGCTTTAGAGCCTTTTCCTAGCCCCAATGAAAAAATTGACAGCTACCTAGAAAAATTCGAGAGGCTCGCAAATCTGTATGGGTTAGAGAGTTTCCGTTGGGAACTTAAACTCTCAACGTCACTGAAAAGTACTGCTTATGACGTGTACACAAAGCTGGGACCGAACCAACATGATTACGACATGCTGAAGAAGGCCTTGCTAGAACGGTTTGAGATGACCGCCCAAAAATTTCTGCAAATGTTCAGAAACAGCCGGAAAGAGAGCTCGGAAACTTTTCCGCAGTTCTCTTCACGTCTCACGGGCTATTTGACAAAATGCATTGAATTATCTGACCTACCTCTTACATATGAGGGACTACTTGAACTTGTTCTTGTGGAACAGACAAAGTCAACTTTGTCAAACGAAACCCGTAGATTTTTGGCTGAACAGGGCGCAGTCAGGCTTGAGGACATCCTCAATAAGGCAGAACGCTATACCAATGCAATGGCCGAACTTCCCAGCACTAAACGTAAACCCACAGATGAGACATCTCGAAAACAAAATCTAGAGCAGTAATCATATTCTTCCAATCCTTCTCAACAGTATAGCCAACGAGATAATAATACCCAAAGACCTCCCCATGAAAAATCGAAATTTTACAGAACCCGATTTCCCCAAAATAATAATTCTGATCAACCCACTAAGCCTACGTGGCAGCGCGGCCACCAAGGTCAAGGAAAAGGGAAGACCCCTACACCAGGAACGTCTGATCAGGGCAAACAGACCGGGCCCAACCGCATCGGATGTTTGCATACAGCCTCGAAAGGTAGAGTCAATGTCAGTGATTCTCAACCTGGAGGAGATAGACCCTCAACGCGAGGAACTGTAATTTTGAATGGTACCTCAACTACTTGTCTCTTTGACACTGGACTAAGCTTTAGTTGTATTGTCGCCAGACACCTAGTCAAACCAGGTCAGGAGACAGAGGAAACCGTCAAACTTAGTGGAGTTTTCAGGAGTGATGCACCCAGGACGCTTCCTATCGCACTGGTAGAGATACACTCTGATTTTGTCAGAGGTGTTATTAAAGCGGCCATAATGGATGATCCTATCTACCCAGTTATCCTGGGATGTAGATATGTGTTCATTGGGAGACTTAAGGAGCCGATTGTGGCAGCGGTAACCACAAGAGGGCAAGCCAAGAAGGAGAGGGAGCCTGCGCCAAATTTGTTGCCGAATGAACTGAAGGAAGCGCAACAAAAGGACGCTACTCTGGAGCTCTGCTTTAGAAAACTGCCCATGGCTAAGGACCCAAGGCACAACGGAGACATCTTTTCTAAGGATGGCGTATTGTATCGTAGAACGGGCAACCCGGACACGGGGAATAACCAGCTCCTAGTACCGACGCAGTACAGAAGCCAGATCTTAGAAAAGGGGCACACTCTTCCCTTTAGCGGACATATGGGACAAAACGCCACTATTCAGCGAATAAAAACCCACAATTGGTGGCCAGGAATAAACTCTGACATTATCAGGTATGTGAAATCCTGCGCCTACTGCCAACGGGTAGCACCCAAGCACTTGACACCCCCAGTAACTATGGGGCAAATGCCAATAGTAGGGACTCCATTTGAACGGGTTGCTGTCGACATTATTGGTCCCCTGGAAAAGACCAAAAGAAGGAACAGGTTCATCCTGACCTTAGTCGACACTTGCACTATGTGGGCCGAAGCTGTACCGCTACCGTGCATAGATTCCAAGCATGCCGCAGAAGCCCTCGTGCAAATTTTTACACGGTTGGGATTCCCTCAACAAGTTTTGACGGACAATGGATCCCAATTCCGTAGCCTGTTAATGGAGGAGATCTTTAAGATCTTGAGGGCCAAACATATCCACACAAGTCCCTACCATCCGGCCGGAAATGGGCTCGTGGAACGTTTTAATGGCAGCCTCACCACCATGTTACGTAAGCTGGGTCAGGAGAAACCGGAAGACTGGGACCTATATATATCGGCTGCCTTATTCGCTTACCGAGAGGTACCCCAAGCGTATTCGGGATTCCCGCCCGTTACACTTTTATTTGGCAGACCTATTAAGGGGCCACTTGAATCCTTACTTCGGTCGCTGACAGACCAAAAGGCTGACGAGACAGTCGTCTCTGCAAGCAAGTATGTATCTGAGCTCAAGGAAAGGCTAAAGCTAGGATGGGATCTAGCTACGACCAACCTTACGAAAGCCCGCGCTAAACATGCTAAAAGATACAACAAAGCTGCAAAAGAGAGAGAGAGAACTACAACCAGGGGAGAAAGTTTTGTTGCTACTTCCAACCGGAAGCAATAAACTTCGCATCGGATGGCAAGGGCCGTTTACCGTCCTTAAAAAGATCTCACGTACTAATTACAAGATCTCCATTAAAGGAAAGGAGAAGGTCTTCCACATAAATCTGCTTAAGAAATATTTGGAAAGACCGATGCATCCTCCGAGCATCTCCTGGCTGTCGCCATAGCAACGGAAGACGAGGAAGATGATGATGGTTGCATGGAGTACCCATTGCAACCCACAGAATCCTTTAAAGATGTCAAGTTCGGCGACAATCTCTCACCAGAACAACAAACAGAAACCAGGGCTCTACTAAAACAGTACAGTGCAGTCTTAACGGATGTACCTGGTCGAACAAATCTCATCGAATTTGACATGAAATTAACAAACGAGACCCCTGTTCGAACCAGAGTTTACCCCATCTCGTACGCTAAAGCTGATGCACTTCGCGGAGAAATAGACAAGCTGCGTCAGGCAGGAATTATCAGCGAGTCTACATCTCCTTACAGTTCCAGTGTAGTGCTGTTGCAGAAGCCCAATAAGGAAGTTCGGCTGTGTATAGATTACCGGCTGCTAAACGCTGTAACGGAATTCCAGCCCGAACCTCTCCAAACTGTTTCTGAGTTGTTCACCAAGCTCAGCAAAGCAAAGATTTTCTCCAAGATTGACCTCAGTAAAGGTTATTATCAAATACCGGTCAAGGAGGAAATAAAACCTTTGTTAGCTTTCAGCACTAGTGAAGGACATTACACATTTAACGTGATGCCGTTCGGATTGCATAACGCACCAGGAGTGTTCACCAGGATGATGAGGAAGCTTCTAGAACCTTTGCACAGTCCCCATATCCATAACTTCATGGATGACATATTAATTGCATCGAAAACCTACGAGGAGCATATTGCTACGGTTGCTATGCTCCTCAGGAGACTACAGGAAACTGGTCTCACAGCCAGACCTAGCAAATGTCTCATCGGGTTTGAACAGTTAGACTTCCTGGGGCATACTATTTCTCACGGCTGTAGTTGGCCTATTAAGAAGAACGTGGAGAAAATAGTGGCAGCAAAAACTCCCCGAACGAAGAAAGACGTACGTTCCTTCATATCACTATGTGCATACTATCAGAAGTACATCCAGAACTTCAACGGACTGACGGTACCTCTGACTGACCTCACAAAGAAAGGTTGTCCTGATAAGGTCATATGGGATCAAAAGTGCGAACACGCGTACAGCACTTTGAAAGGACAGTTGTCTGCATACCCCATTTTGAGGTTGCCTGACCTCAAGAAACCTTTTGTACTGCGTGTCGACGCGTCAGGTCAGGGCATCGGGTCAACACTGCTTCAAGCCGAGAACAGTGACCTGAACATGCTGTTTCCATTTGCCTATGGCAGTAGGAAATTAAATAAAGCTGAAAGGAACTACAGCGTAGTCGAAAGAGAATGCCTCGCTCTGATTGATGGTATCAGACGCCATCATGAGTTTCTCTGTGGGACATCTTTCACAGTGCAAACAGACCACGCTCCGTTAGCCTTTCTTGGTGTCAATAAAGAATTTAATGCAAGGATCATGCGATGGGCCCTTCTTTTAAGCGTTTATTCTTTCAAAGTGGGATACATTCCGGGAAGACAGAATTTCGGGGCGGATTTCCTGAGTAGAAACTGGACTACGGAGGAAGAGGAGGAAGTTGAAGATACCAATCATCCTAAAGCTACCGATCAGGGCAGCTTCATTGTCATAAACCAAACATGAAAAGAGGTTTTCATGTCTCAAAGGAGGGGAGGACTGTAACAGACGAACTTAGCTGACCCTGATTGACCCTGAAGCGTTGGATGATATAGTACGACCCTTTGTAACGACCCCTTCGTATAGCATCAGTGCCCCCGAATATATTGTAACTTTTCGTCAAACGGGATTTTTTTCACCTGGACTCATTAGCTATGCAACCTTTCCACGCAGATGGTCAACACGTTTGCTGATTAATATGTGGACAGTTTATCTACCGTTCATTCTGGTCATCGCATTGATTTAAGGAGAGATTAAATCACGCCCATGGACATCTCCTGAGCAATCATATGCAGGTATTTTCATTAACTTGGCCAGTGGAGGGCGTTGCCAGCATCAAACGATAGTAGTGACCACGATCAAAGACACTGGGAGAGATCTCAGGAAGGACTGGCGGCATGTTATTAAAGGCAGTAGTGGTCCCTGAAACGAGCGACGCAAGTTTCCTGTCGGTTTTTCGCATCTCGGTGTTAAACACGAAACCGATCGCAGTAGGAGCGAACGGGAAAGCCGGCGCAAGCAGCGAGCGAAGATACGAGAGACCAGGGGCGGCTTCTCTCTTTAGTCTGGCGGTCAGATCCCCAAAAGTCTTCTGAGATAAAAAAAGGTGTCAAATTTCTCATGTCCCCCCAATCTTGCATTCCAGTTGTAGATATACAGACCATGAAGAAATGCATGTTATCACTCATTGGCCAGAACTTGACAGAAGCACTAGCGATATTGAAATCTTGTTATAGATTTTACCCTGGATTTTCATATATATTTGCAGTGAGTTCTATTCTGTGCAAAACAGTAAAATACAACTGTGTCTAGTGATCAGTGGGCTAGTTCATTCATTCTATTTCACTGGATATTGTATTAATTTAAATTTATTAAATTAAACCATCTCAATAGTTCCCAGTTGTAAATGTAATGTTATACCTGTTATATTATTTCCAAAAATAATAGAGGCTTAAATGTTAAAGTAACTTTTAAAGTCGCGAAGGAATTTATAATTAATAAATTTAGTTAAGTCCTATATATATATATATATATATATATATATATATATATATATATATATATATATATATATATATATATATATATATATATATATATATGTGTGTTTTAACCATTAAAACTCGCGCAGTGTTTTACCTAATACAGAATTAAATACGCGAGGGTATATATAGTCTTAACGGGAAATGCATCGCGCTTTAGAATGTTATTTGATTTTTCGGTTTATTACATGTCTTTTTCTTTCATACAGAGTGATCGTAACCTTTACGATCCCAACATAAAAAAAGCAATAGAGAAATCATACAGAGTCCTTTTCAGACTCGGTTCTTAACTTCCAGATATATTGATGGAACATTTTTAAATATAATTCTTGTGGCGGTCCGATGCGACCTAGCTATCAATTACATGAAAGAAAGCACCCCCAAGAACTTTTTTTAAAATAAATCATCAAATTTAATTACAATCTGTAATATAAACTGGAAGATGAACAGTGCCAGTAGCGATAATTTATTTACGGCTCTACTGTGAGAGAATATATATTTACCTGACTGTGAATGAGCCTAATTTTTCCTCACTGGATTTAAACCATACCGGTCAGTTGCTATCATCACGCCTTGAAGGAATTTTACCTCCAGCAGCGAAATTAAAGATACCTCACTTTCACCCCTGTATTGAATTGTGTCAGTGCCATCCCATAGACTCCTTTTCATACAATAAAACATAAGAACTCTGAGGCTTCAAGTCCGGCGATTAGTGGGAATATTCGCTATCAGCAAACCTCGCTACATCTGGGGCGGGACATCGAAGTACTAGACATTTTCACGTGTCAAGAGTAATTGTTGTTTATATAATTCTATTGATTGTCTGATGCTGCAATCGGTAAGTGTGTGTGTGTATATGAGTGTGGATCCTCACGCGCGTGCATGAATGACAGGAAATCTAATTGTTTTTGCAAACCATTTGTTAACTTGCCACCGGGCAATACATTTTCTGTATACCCCGCATTGTTCCTTTAAGTGGGATATTTTGTTAACTCTGTTTAACCACCTCCCTTTCAATTGCTTAGTAAAGGGAAGAACAATTTGGGATAACAAGTTTTTTCTACCACCCATACCTAGTATTATAACCCCTCTTTCAGAGTAATTAACTCACTGTTAGGTTACATTACCTATGTTCCTGATAACTATCTGTCTTTGGACTGGGTTCATCTTTGTCTAATAAGCGGGAAGGGCTTAGTCGATACCAATCTTCTTCACCCCCTCCCCATCTTGTTGTTTGCATTTTCTGTACTTATGATAATTTTATGTAACCCTTGATAAGTGTTTGTGATTTGATTCTTTTTTGGTTAATAAACATTATAAACCTGGTTAGCACTGCGTTGGAAATACCCAAAGCCCAACATTTCCCCTATTTGTTTAATATAGTTATATCCACGTGCGTTTGTGTGTTTGAAGCACCAAATCGGTGTGAGCGCAGATGTGTGTCTGGGAAACTGGCAAATAATTGTTTGACCAGGAGAGACTGAACAGTAGATTGAGAGAAACGATTTGTCGTAAATAAGTCTGTCTTTACTCTCCTCCAGCACTCTGTGAAGCAACTATTTACTCTCTACAATTTCTATCACTGAGCTTTCATCATCATTCTCCACTCTTAACCGGACCACTATTTCTAAGACTCTTTCTCTCTAAATAAATTTACGACAGTCATTAGTGAGCCGATCAGGTCCAGCAGCTTTTCCTTTTTTGCATTTTATTAAGGCCATCTTGAGTTCTGAAAGAGTAAAGTTCTTTTCAAAGACCTTACAGCTAGTTATTGGTTGTTTCTCTATCATTTTGGTGAGTAATCTGATATCACGGTCAAATCTCTTGCGTGGTTGTTTTTTGTTTACGTTGGCAAAGTGCTTATTGAAGGCTTCTGCTTTCGGTGCATCCCTTGCTTGCGGTTCAGTGCTTGTAATGATGGGTTCAGGGATTTCTTTCTTTTAATTCCTGAGAGATTTCTTATGAAGCACCATGCTTTCTTTCCGCCATTCCGCAAGTTTAACTCTCCACATTTCTTAGCCCATGTTTATCTTTTTGTTGTTTTTGCAGTTAGACGGTTATAATTTACTTTGTTGGAGGGGGTTGGCTGTTTCTCCTCAAGTCTGATGTCTGGAAAGGCCTCAGAGCAAGGTGTGTTTTTGGCGGGTTGTAAATGTTAATGATTTTCAGTGGCTTTCCACCACTCCAGACTATCACTTCCTGTAGATCTGTTTCGTCATTGGTTTCAAGAGCAGAAACCTCAGCCTGCGTGTCATTCCGGATAAGTGTTACTAATTGATAAAGCCTTACCAGTTGATAAGCTCTCTTTTTTCGTGTATCGTGTATGCTTGGGTAAAGTGCCACCACATTGATAAAGCTTTTCTAGTCACAATGTTCGGTACATAGGTCAGGTTACCGACTGTTGGGGCCCTGACGAGGTGTACTGTTAAGTGCATGTATACTGGTGCAATGGGTGAGTGTGAACATCAATATAGACAAACGCGAATGGATGATAGTTCGACAGGTGCACAGGTCACTCACTCCAATCACAGGTGGAAGTCAAGGATGGCTGGACTACTGTGGTCGTTTCATATTATTTAATAGGACGTACACATGGACAGTACGAGCATCGTTACAGGAACACAAGTCGACATAAACAGCATAGTGTTGATCAATGGTCTACCATCATAAATTAGCATTCATGTTGAATAACATTGCAATGGAACATCTGTAAACGAGCACTTAGATTTCCATTGTTTATAAATACAATCAGTAGGCCTTACTGACCGAGCATGTCAGTTAATAAATACTGTTCAAACTTGACTCCTAAACAGGACCTCTTTCTAGCGAAGATTCCTTTAGGTAAATTACAGCAAATCTCTGTGAAGATAATGTTAACCCACTAGTATTGGGTTTTCTTTATAATAGTGATCTCTGAATCATCACCTGATAATAAGGAGGCATTCCCGTTCTCTGATGGATGATCGGCAATAAGTAGGATTCCAAAATAAATAGAATTCCAAAATGGCTTCTGGTTCCCTGTTGAGCATCGCTCACTATACGGATGTATAGCAAATCTTCAATCGAAGCCTTGTTCATCAACAATAAATGATTCTATACGAATCAGCATATTCTGTCCTCATAATTGCTGCATATAAACATATTCAGTGCTGCTAGATAATTTGTCGTCCCGACATATATATACATAGGTAAATTCATATCGACGTCTGCCCATCTGAGCCTAGGAATGAAAGAGTTCAGTGAACAGTTCTTTACCTTGCCATACGAAATATACTAGCAAACACAAACACTCTCCTGGCGTTACTGAATCAACAATGGGGAACTCATGGATTTAACAATCCTAGAAGAAACTATCTTCGTCCCCATAATCAATCGAAGAGATCACAAACTTTGGACAGGTCTCAGACATGACGTCCCACCAGGCTCCTCCATCACCGAAGAACTCTCTAACCTATCTTCATGCGCCGAAAGCACCTGACCCCAAAGTACAGTACAAGGAAAAATAGTTCCATTTAAACATACCAAGATATCAAGATATAAGACATACTCGTCCTACATAGACAAGAGCTACACATAGATTCGGGCCATAGATATTCTGAAGCAAGAACAATCTATTTCTAACCAAACACAGAATAGATCGCTATAAACCCAGATTCCTACGCTTAGTTCGATCTTCAGGAAAGATACAAGAAGCGATAACTCACAGAATGAATACACATCGCCTAATCTGAGTTCTGTCCCTTTAGACTGAAAATCGTGAATTCAAAGATAAATATATTTTTATCAGACAAATAAATACATTTTACATTTGTATGCGTATTTACAGTAATCTGTGCGCTACACAAAAGAATATGTGCGCAACACTAATCCGATATTCTATACACTTGCACTGGTACACTGTATAGCCTGTGAAGCTCTAGTTTTTTGTTTCGGATTCCTGATATGTTGAGTTGGAGGATGCGTAGTGTGTATGTATTATGTGTATTACTGTAAGTTTACCTTTCACTGCCATCCCCAGGTAACGAAGAGCAGCGCGGGTCTTGATAACCGAGGCGACGCCCGAGCTTTTATAGAGTCTGTTATCTTTGAGGCATGTGCACGATTTCAGGGGGGGGCGGTATGGATGCATTTTTCAGTATCCCCGAAGGGAGGCAGTCCAGTGTATCAATATCCCAGGATTGTCACGTCCTGCCAGAAGCATAGCATATATCTCGGTCCGCTAATTCATCATTCTTCAGTCAGCTTTGCCAACCCTTCTTCAGTGATGGTATATCTGGCATTCCCCGTCACCTAGGAGGCCATCACAGAGGGACAAATGTGAAATGTCCGCTGGCCTGCATCTCTTCGTCATCCATGGGGATTATTGGATAGAAGACAAACAGGGAAGAATGAGGCAAGAAAGCATTTAACCCATGAAGTGGGGGTGGATTGGTACAGACCAGAGCTTGAACCACTCGCCGGTGGGTTCTGCGTCTACATCTATAGGGTTCCTTATATATGTTGTCTCTCTCATAACCCAGTCTATGAACATGAGAAACATTGCAGAGTAACAGAACGGGGCGGTTCCTCTCGATCTCTGTTTCACTATGGCATTAATCGGTGCATTTGTGCTAGTTTGTATTTTCAAGTATTCTTTCACTACTTTCAGTAAATTGTGTCTTGTCTATTATCTGACACTCCTTGTGGATGATAAACACCTTACCTTTGCAAGGAGTGGCAGAAATAATATTACGAGAGGCAGGTTGGTAAAATTCCCTTGTACCAAGCTTGGCAGGGGCAGATTAACACATAAATCACCTCTGCGCAGTGCTTAATCACTGATAAGACACGAGTGCGCTCATCACCAAAGCTGGGAATACGGGGAGACAACTGATGGACAGACACAGATAAGAGATTACTTTCTGATAAAAGTAATTATTGCTACATCCGACACACTTTGTCATTTGAGGTTAACGACATGTTCGCGAATCTGTACGCAAGGCATCGCATGTCTTATTGCCAAATATCGTAATACGTGACCTTTTGCTTTACGCACCTTTTTTCATGTGGAATATTTTGAAAGTACCACACCCTAACCCCGCCTGTTTGAAAATGATTGAGTCGTTTATTAAACTCCATAACAAACAGATGCGTATGAGACATGGAATATAGTCTGACCATTTTCTCAAGCTATTTCACTTGAGAAATCGCTTGCCAAGACACCAGACATTGCCAGTGTTAGAGTTCAGAATGTTCTTTTATCAGCTTGGACCTTTTACTGGAAAATCTGGACGGACTTACAAAATAGCCGAGGAAATCTCTATCAATATTAACAAGAAAACCAGAACTGCGGAAGCTGAAAGCACACGAAGTCAGAGAGGTAACGTATTAAATTAAGAACACACCAGATGCGTGTAAGAAGCCGATTCAAGTCTCTTATATTCATCTGAGCAAAAGGTATGTGAGCCAGGATTGGCGTAAGTTGTCATTTTACATTTCATATTTTATTACTAACATGTGAACTAACATATATATATATATATATATATATATATATATATATATATATATATATATATATATATATATATATATATATATATATATATATATATATATATATAACAATGTGAATTTTAATGTGTGAAAATCGCTATTGGATATCCAGTTATTTGAGACTGGCAGCCTCAGCGTTTAGAATGATGATTCATGAAGCACCACTGCACGGGCTGGTGATTCTTTATTACTAGTTTGTTAAGGAGTACTAAAAGCAGAAAGTAGTCTCAAGTTCCAAACGGAACAGGGAGGGAAAAATGAAAAGAAGTGATGTACATTCTAATTATAATACTTACAATTTCAAAGCAGTGTAAATGTCCATTTAAACATACTCACTTTAAAATTAATGTAAGTTTTCAAGCTTTAAACCAGTGTAAATGTCTATGTGAAAATATTCATTTTTAAGTTAATGAAAGTTTCAAGCTTTTCAACTCAGTGTAAACATAAATGAAAACATATTCAATTTATATTGTGAACACTTTTCAATCAGTGGAGATGTAAATGTAAACAGACTCTATCTGTATTATTAACCTTTTCATTTAAATGTAATGTAAAGTTAAAGCTATTCTATTTAAATGTAAAGAAAGTTTTATCCCGAGGGATAAAATTGAATTCTCATCGAGGGTACATTCTGAGTTAATGGGATGGGAAGATAGGAACTCATAACTATGGGTTGGAAAACGCCATACTCAGAAGAGCGTTTCGTTCTATTCTTTTACCTTAGTTATTGATGGTACCAGCAGAATATACTATCTCTGGAACAAGAAGGGAATAGTGGCCTAAGCTTTAAAACGAAGGACCCACTTGGTAGATTCTCCTTGACATTTCTTGGAAACGAGCTACACCCGACAACCTTGACCAAGACGAGTGTGAGTAGTGTGAAAAGAACCAACCCATAAGAAGGATCAGAACCATCATTGGCAGCTAAGTTCAAATATATGCTGCCACTAAGTTCAAATATATGCTGCCACTTGAACTTCTTATAACATTTCACAATACATCACGACTGTGATGATAACTTTTCTTGATCCATAAATATTCAAATTATTTTCTACTGTTAAAACTAAAGTGATTAGTAAATTTTGTTATTTGTAATTATACAAATTTAACTTCAATTTAATCATTTTAAAGTTATTGCATGTTTGTCTCAGTCAATTTAGTACACACATTCTAAACAGAGCTTTACTAGAATAATAGAATTCCACTGAGTAAATCAGGCGTGGGGGCATTAACGTGCTCATCAAAGCAGCATTGTTTTCGCCTATCTGAATATCTTGTGAAGACTCCCTTTGTAATGGAAGCGTGATAACGCTGAAAACGCCACCACATTGATAAGGCATGTTTTTGTTGTGATGTTACTGCTTTCATAAGGTTATACTGGACACATAAATGAATGGTCAACTCGTTCCGACACAGTGCTGACATCGAGTGAGAATGTAGATGTAAAGGACGCGAATGTGTGTACAGTTCTGTTAAGTTGACAAGTCACTCACTCAATCATAGTTAGAAGTCAATAAAGGGTAGACTGCTGATGACGTTTCATACATTTAATAATGGACGTACACTTCGACATCACGATTACAGTCATTTGAACAGGTTGGCACAAAAATCATCGTATACTTGAAAAATGGGTGACAATATCAGATGTACATTCATGTAGTGGTAAATATAATGGAACGATAGTAGGCAAGCACTCAATATTCTGGTTGTCTATCGTCTCATGCTTCAACTGACTAATCGCGTCAGTTGAGGAGGATACATAATCATCAACAATGGTTCACTGTCAGAACCTTCTCCTGGCTAAGTTTCTCAAGCCGTAAATTCATCCAATGTTTATAGCAACAATGTCAAACCACAGTATTGGGTTTTCACAATATATAGATCTCTGTACCATCATCAGATAATAAGACCTTTTTTGTTCTCCGACAATGATCCGCTTACAATGGCGGGAATCCAAAATGGCTCTCCTCCGTGAGCTTCGCTCACCCAGGATGAAAAATTATGAAGCAGCATTAATTCGTAATTCGTACATAAATGTCCTCATTGGGCTTCTATACTTTCTGCTATCAATAAGGCTGGTTACTGGAGTAATCTAGTGCTGCTAGATAACACGTCATCTTCATCTGTAGTCAACAATCCTAGATGTACGATAATACGTCTCTCATCTAGGCTTAGCAAAAATGTTCGGCAAAAAGATTGTGGTTTTACCTGGCTTTAGGGAAACACACACTAGCGAATAACGCACGCCATTCCTTGGCGTTAATAATCAACATTAGGAGAATCTCTGATACTACAGTCATACAGAGAAACAATCTCCTTCCTAGAATAAATCACAGAGATCAATCTTCCGACTTTCTAATCGACCAGCCCATAGCAGCGACGACATGACAGCCGCTTCTCTGTCGATACTCCAAATCGACGCATGCGCAGAAAAGCCTTTCACCCCAGAGTTCAGCTCACAAAATAGTCCGACATAAAAATACAAAGATACAAAATTATAAGACCGAATCACCTTAAATAGTCAAGGAATAAATATAAATTCGGGCCATAAACATTTTAAGCAAGACCAATCTGTTTCTGGCCATACCAGACGCAAAAATGACGTAAATCTATTATTCATACGCCAGATTGAGACACAAGAAAAGATAATCCATATAACCGAATACAACATCGACCAATCTGGGTTCTGTCCCTCAGACTGAGAATCATTAATTCTCAAATAAATACTTTTCATCAGACAAATAGTTATACTTTACATTTGTATGCCTACCAACAGTAATCTGTGCGTCACCACACAAAAGAATATGTGCGCAACAAAGTGTCATTACCCTTTTTTTCTACATTTCTGCCAAGAGTAATCTTTTGTTAAGGTAGATACCTTTGAAGCTCATATTAGATACTCTCGAGTTTTGGCCACTGTTGGACCACTACTGCAAAGCAGGGGAGGCAATACCGTTACAAGCAGACATCGCTGTCTGACCCCACTGTGTACTGTGAAAAGGTTCTGATAGTTTTCCATTGTGTACTACTTTGTATGAGGCCTCCCGGTATAAATCTTGGATGATTTTAATGAATTTCACTGGGAATTCATAATGTCTCAGGATTTTCCACATCACAGTACGGTATATACTGTCGAAAACATTTTTGAAGTCCACAAAATTTATATACAAGGGGGTCTGCTATTCATTCGATTGTTCTATGATGACTCTGAGTGTTGTTATCTGTTCTGTACATGATCTTCCTGCACGAAATCCTTCTTGTTCTTCGCAATTTGTCATCCACCGCCTTCTTAATACAAACTTGATGAATGTTTTTTTTTCTGCCACTGACATCACACATTCTCATCTGAAGACTATGCTGATGCCAGAATAATTCTTGGTATAGATTTATTCCGCTTTGTTTTGCTGAAAAAGAACATTTAATCTGTCAAATTCTTGTACAATATGCATAGCAAACACAAAGCGCAGGTAGTTTTTGTGGTCTGACAAAATTTCCTTAAATAGCTGAGCTTAGCAGAAGGGAAATAAACCTTCAGCTCGTCCCAGTTCACCAATTTAAAAAACATAACCTTTTCTCGTAACAGCCACCTAGTAGATAATGGTTTTTTTTGCATTTGAGAGGAGCAGCTAGAGCAGGTTCAGACTATATGGCTGTGTTCATAACGCAAAACTATTTTTTTACGATTGTCGTCTCAACTCGCCATGGTGAAACCAGTGAGGTATTTTTAACAATTAAAATCAGATGGTAGTGTGGAAACTTCTTGTTGCATGCACAAAGCCAGTGAGTGGCAAACACTTTTCCGTTGCACACAGAGAGGAGACATCTTTGAATCTAGATCACACTGAGTTATTACAACCAACCATGGTTTACGCATTAATTTAATAAAGAAAACTTATGAGGACATCACAATTATGATGAGGGACCTAAATGCTAAAATAGGAACAGACATCACTGGCTTTGAAGAAATCATGGGAAAGTAAAGATTAGGTACGACGAACGAGAATTGGGAACTATTAACTAACTTCTGTGATTCAATTGAACTTGCTATAGGGGGTAGCATATTTCTACGCCAAAAAATACATAATGCAACATGAGTATCACCAGACTACAGAACTGAGAATCAGATTGATCACATTTGCATAAAAAAGAAGTTTAGGTCATCATTGCATGACGTAAAAGTATATAGAGGAGCTGATGTGGTATCAGATCACCATCTTTTTACTTACATACTTAGTCGTTCCCCTTCTACCGTGAGGTGTAGAGGTTTGGAAGAGAGAGCGCCAGACTATCCAATCGGCTGTCTTCCTCCTGGCCTGGTTCCACTCTAGTCCTCGGTCCTTCAAAGATTGTCTAATGTTGTCCTCCCAGCGGACTCTGTCTGGGTTGTCCTAGGGGTCTGGATCCTTGGCTCCCCGCCTCCCATGCCTGTCGTGGCAGCCGGTCTCCTCCCATTCTGCAGACACGGCCAAACCATCCCAGCCGGGACTGTTCCACCTGGGTCCGCAGGGGGTGGGATCTAAGGCCCTGACGTATCGTCTGGTTGCGTACCATGTCTCTTCTTGTTACTTCAACCACCTTCCTCAGATACCTCATTTCTGAGGTTTTGATCTGGCTTTTGTGGGTTGTAGTCATTGCCCATGACTCGCATCCATATGTCAAGACTGGGACATAGGTGGAGCGGAATACAGCCATCTTCGTTTTCTTACCAACCTCTCTCTTGCTGAGGAATCATCGATTTATGGCCTGAAAAAGTCTCCCAGCTGCTGCTTTTCGAGTGGCCAACTCTTCTTTGATGCCTCCCTTTCGGTCTGTAATAGCTTCGAGGTATTTAAAGTGGTCTACCTGCTCCAGGACCTGTTCTCCCAGCTTAATCTGATGTCTTCTTTCTTCTCGTGATATCACCATGGATTTTGTTTTAGAGCTGCTTATGACCATCCCTCTCTTCTCCAGCTCTTCCTTCCAGACTTGCAGGTTGAATTGGAGATGTGCCTCTGATTTAGCAATCAGGTCAACATCACCAGCAAACGCCAGCTCCGAAATACAGACCTGTCTCATCTTCCAGTACCCCACTGAATACTTTCTTGTTCTCTCCTTACATGCCTAAATGACATCGTCCATGGGGAGTATGAAAAGGTAAGGTGACAGGATATCACCTTGTCTTACACCAGTGGTGGTCCTGAACTCTTCTGACTTATGGTTTGCTGTCCTCACATAATTTCTGCAAGACTTGTAGAAGCTCTGTATAGCATGAATCAGAGGTGCTGGAATGTTCTTCCTTGCCAAACAATCCCAAAGTTTGCTCCAGGGGGACCCTGTCAAACGCCTTTTCCAGATCTATGAAACAAAGATGGATCTCACTCTTATACTCAAGGGCCTTTTCACTCAGCTGTCTGAGTGTGAAGATTAGGTCTTGAGTACTTCGGTTCGTTCGGAATCCGCACTGGACCTCATCCAGTTGTTGCTCAGCTAGGCGTCGGAGTCTCTGCTCTAGGATTCTAGAGTAGATTTTACCAGGGACACTGAGAAGGGATATGCCTCTATGGTTTCCACACTGTCGATTGTCACCCTTTTTTAAAATTGGTGTTATGATGGCAATCTCCCAATCCTTTGGTATGGTCTTGTTGTACCACGCTGCCTGTAGAACCCTTAAGAGTAATAGGTCGCCTGATGCTCCCATGTACTTAACCATTTCTGGTGTTATACCATCATGCCCTGCTGCTTTGCCCATCTTGATTTTCTCCAGTGCTGCCTTCAGTTCTTCCATCTTTATGTCATCTTCACCATCATTGGTTTTCTCTTCTGTGCTAGTGGTTATCATTTCTGATGCTTCATCATGCTCACCATCCAGGAGTTCTGAGAAATATTCTTTCCATCTTTCCATTACTTCCTTTGAGACAGTAAGTAATTTGCCTTGCTTGTCCTTTATATATTTGAGAGGGCATTGTTTTTCCTTTCTCATGTTTTTTAGGGTCTTATAGAACAATTTCTGGTTTTCTTGTGCATCTTTTTCTAGCTTTTCTCCAAATTCTTCCCAGGCCTTCTGTTTTGCTGCTAGCACTTTGTTCTTTGCTTCTGTTCTGAGTGTCACATATTCTCTATATTTTTCCATCTGTCCTGTTGTATTTTTAGCTCCTACGTATTGTTTACATGCCATATTCTTCTCTCTTATTTTCTCTTTGACTTCCTCTGTCCACCAAGGTGTCCTCTTTCTCTTGTTCCCAAGTCGGATTTCACCGCATGCTTCTGCTGCAGCTGTCTTTATGATATCCTTGAATTTAATCCAGAGGGTTTCCAAGTCATCGTGTCGTTCTTCTGTGTTGCTCACCGCTGCAGCAATAAGCACCTGGTATTTGGTCTTAATTTCTGGCTCTATCAGCTTGTAGGTCCTAATGCTCATTTCTCCCGCTCGTTTACTTGGTTTCTTGCGTAATGTTGGGCAGTTCCTAGGCTGAGCAACTCTTTCAGTTGTTCTTTTGATTGTTAGCAGGTAGTGATCACTTCCAATCTCTGGCCCCCTCCAGACTCTAGCATCCAGGACATATTTGAATGAGCTTCTCCTAACAATGGCATAGTCGATCACTGACTCTTCTCATTCTTGATTGGTTCATATCTAGTGTATGCATATATGCGCTTATGGGGGAAATTTGTGTTTGTGATGATCAGATTCTGCTCACTGCAGAATCTAAGGAGTCGCTTTCCATTGTCATTGAGAGTATCTTCTCCATATCTTCCGATAACTCCACCCCATCTAGCATGGTCATTTCCAACTCTGGCATTAAGGGGATCCACTACAATGAAAACTCGATTTTACGTACAAAATATCGATTTTTTACTTTTGAGCTTATTTTATTAAATAATCATCGAGGAATCGAATAAGCAAGATTTTATAACATAAAAAATGCATTTGATGCATCAAAAAGCATATTTTCTGTACCCACCCCCAGCTATGATTTGCAAATTTGTGCCGAAAAAGCTAGATTTGTTGCTCAATAATACCTTAGTTACCCTATCCATATCGGGCACTATTTGGTATCGATACACAGGGAATTTCATTGTCTGCCGTAATATCGCAAATTTGAAACTATTTTTTTTCATAGCTCTGAGTGAATTGTGTTTGAAAATTTCCGTAATTTTACGCTAATTGCCTTATAAGGAGTTGTCACGTGGTGACCTCATTCCCTCATTCCCGACTCATTGAAGACACAATCGTAAACAACTGTTTTGATTGGTCATAACAACATTTCGGCTGCGTTCGCAAGTGTGGAAGAAGCAACAGCCATTTCCGCCAGTCAACAATTATTGTTTGCTGCAAGTTCGATATTTTTCTTGTTTAAATTTCAGTGAATTGTGTTCTATTACTTCAAAATGGGTAGAATAAGTAAAAGATCAAAGCAAATATCTGCTGCCAGGTTGCGTCGACAGTATGTGATTTCTACTAGTGGTAAAGGTAAGACAGAATTAGCGGTGAATAATACAAAAACTGATAGGCCTACATAAACAACGTGGAATTTCTGCATCCCACTAGTCGATAGGCCCATGGTTCACATTGCAGATCCAGTAGTGCCTGGCCCAAGTCGATCTGATATAAAAATTAGCTTGAGCACGAGCAAGAATGTTGCATCTCCTAATACTGTCTGCGCTCAGCCTAAACCTACGTATAAAACCATTGTCGATATTTCTTTCTTCAACAACCTTCTTAAAAATGTATGTTGCAATTTGTGTAAGCAAAGCACATTGCAAACAAGAACTGACAACACCAAGTCTAAAGGTTTCTCTTTCTTCCTGGAAGTTGTGTGTCACACATGTGAAAAAGCAATTTCTAGAACGTACACATCCGAGAGGGAACCAGCAGGCCGCGGCCCTCGTGGACATGCAATCAACAAATCTGCTGTTCTTGGTGCCCTCATGTCTGGAATGGGCCCATATACATTTAATCTCTTCTGTGAGAACCTAGACCTCCCTGGCCTGCACCAGAAAACATTTCATAAATATGCAGATCAAATTTTTGATCATTTGGATACCATGCACTCTACAGTATTTCAACGTTCCGTCAGCATCGTCCGAGCTGAACACGCTAAGAGTCAGCATCGTACCATTAATAAAAAGAAGTCATTGACATCGCTGTCAGCTTTGATGCAACATGGCTAACTAGAGGTCATAAGTCACTGATAGGTGTTGGCAGTGTTATTGACATCTTGACTGGCATGGTCATCGATACGCATGTTATGTCTTCCTTCTGTCACACCTGTGAGACTACTGGACAGTGGCAACTAAAAAATCAGCCTGACAAATTTGAAAAATGGAAAGCAGAGCATCAGAAGGACTGCTGCCGTAATTACGAAGGGTCTGCCGGAATGATGGAGGTAAAAGCCTGTGAAGTTTCTTTTCTTCGTTCAGTCGCAAATCACAAGCTACGCTACACTGTTTTGCTATCAGATGGCGATTCCAAGGCCTACAACAGACTCTGCGACATCAAACCGTATGGACCAGAAGTTGACATAACCAAAGAAGAGTGCGTCAACCATGTTGCAAAGCGATTAGGCACTGCACTGAGGACACTGATTACTGACTGCAGGAAACAAAAAGTCACCCTTGGGGGAAATGACCGTGGTCGTCTAACCCAAAATGCCATACGAAAATTGTGTATTTACTACACCAGGGCCATCCGCAAGCATAGTACAGCCCCAGAGATGAAACAAGCCATCATGGCTTCTCTCTACCATGGGTATTCGACAAACGAAAACCCCAACATAATTTGTGTCCCCCAGGCAAAGACTCCTGGTATTTCTATCAGGCTTCCATCGCCAAAGGAGAAGCTGCCGGACCACACGAGACCAAGGTTCACACTCCGCTAGACTACAACCTGCTCCATAAGCACTTAGCCCCTATTTATGAGCGTCTTACTGATCAGCATTTGCTGAAGCGATGTCAGCTAGGTGCTACACAAAATGCAAATGAAAGCCTACACAATGTTATATGGAGTCGTTGCAGCAAGCGGAAATTTGTGTCATTAAAAAAAGCCAAATTCAGTGTCCTTGTAGCCATTGGAGAGTTTAACTTTGGTCCATCAGCCAGTGCAGAAATAAAAAGGCTGTGTGGTCAAGCATCTGGAACAAACTCAATACGCCTTGGACAGGTGCGACTGAGGAAACGTCTGGCCAACAGCCAGAAACATGAGGCTGACAAACTTGTAAAAAGAAGAAAAATTAGGCAAGAGGCAAGACAAAGGCGAGAGGAGGAACTGCAAGAAGCTGAAGGAGGTGCAGCATATAGTCCTGGAGGATTTTAATTATATTCAGCCCCCCAGAATGGAGTATATTGGACAAGGCAAGGCACTCGGTGAGTAAAATGCATTTTTCTTAAAACTAACATTTTATTAACCAAAAATGTTATTACTAACAAACTATCTAACAGATCAATCTAAAATTTGGCATGCATGTAGTACACATATATACCTTTAAATTGTCACAAGCTTTTCTTGATATTTTGGTAATTTGCTTTGATATATTTTTTTAAAATATTTTTTTTTTCTTTTTTTTCATACAAATAAAGTGCTTTTTTTAAAAAATCATTAAAAATAGAATTTTAAACTTATCAAAAAAGCATGTGACAAATTGTTTTAATTGTCAGTCACAACATGTGTGTGCAATTTGATAAAGTTTGGTCAATGGTAAACATAAGATTTTTGCTCTTGAAAGTTGGTGAAAAACCCAATATGGCGGTTGTTTTTTTTTTGGTTACCATGTAGAAGGAAAGAAGAAAAATTAGGCAAGATAAAGGCAAGAGGAGCAGCTGCAGGAAGCTGAAGGAGGTGCAGCATATAGTGCTGGACAATTTTAAACACATTCAGCCTCCCAGAATGGAGTATATTGGACAAGACAAGTAACTCGGTGACTAAAATGCATTTTTCTCAAAACTAACATTTTATTAACAAAAAATGTTATTTTTTACAAACTATCTAATAGATCAGTCTGAAATTTGGCATGCATGTAGTACACGTATATACCTTTAAATTGTCACATGCTTTTCTTGATATTTTAGTAATTTGCTTTGATATATTTTTTTAAAATATTTTTTTTTCATTTTTTTTATACCTATAAGGTGCATTTTTTTTTAAATCATTAAAAATATAATTTTAAACTTATCAAAAAAGCATGTGACAAATTGTTTTAATTGTCAGTCACAATATGTGTGTGCAATTTGATAAAGTTTGGTCAATGGTAAACATAAGATTTTTGCTCTTGAAAGTTGGTGAAAAACCCAATATGGCGGTTGCTTTTTTTGGTTACCATGTAGAAGGAAAGAAGAAAAATTAGGCAAGATAAAGGCAAGAGGAGCAGCTGCAGGAAGCTGAAGGAGGTGCAGCATATAGTGCTGGAAAATTTTAAACACATTCAGCCTCCCAGAATGGAGTATATTGGACAAGACAAGTAACTCGGTGACTAAAATGCATTTTTCTCAAAACTAACATTTTATTAACAAAAAATGTTATTTTTTACAAACTATCTAATAGATCAGTCTGAAATTTGGCATGCATGTAGTACACATACGTACCTTTAAATTGTCACATGCTTTTTTGATATTTTAGTAATTTGCTTTGATATATTTTTTTAAATATTTTTTTTTCATTTTTTTCATACAAATAAAGTGTAATTTATTTTAAAAATCATTAAAAATATAATTTTAAACTTATCAAAAAAGCATGTGACAAATTGTTTTAATTGTCAGTCACAACATGTGTGTGCAATTTGATAAAGTTTGGTCAATGGGAAACATAAGTTTTTAGCTCTCGAAAAGTGGTGAAAATCCAAAATGGCGGATTTTTTTTTGTTACCATGGTAACCACATGTTTTTTAACAAAATAAACTGTGGAATTTGGTTCATGAACATACACTGTGTCTATTGAGCACATAAAAAGTTTGAAAATGTTATTAGAACAAAAGTTAGTTTTCACTGTAGGACAGCCCCTTAAAATCTCCGAGAATGATAACTTCATCTAGGCAGTCATCCACTGTCCTTTGAAGCAGCTCGAAGAATTCATCCTTGACCTCTGCTCTCTCATCCTCATTTGGCCCATACACTATGACCAGGTTGACTATGGTTTCTCCTTCTTTTAGTTTTACAACCATAATGCGCTCCGAGGCAAAGTTCCATCCCTTGATACTATCTTTTTGGTTTTTGGCCACAATGCAACCCACGCCCCCTTTAGCTCTTTCAGATGTGGGTACACCACTGTATAACAGCGTGTTGCCATCGAGATCCATGACTCCTTGTCCCTTTTTCTTTGTTTCGGTAATAGCCAGGATTTCTAATTTTGCTTTCCTCATCTCTTCCATCAGCTCCTCTTCTTTCCCATTTATACTTCTTGTGTTCCAAGTTCCATTAGTCGTAGTCCGTAGTCCGTTCCAGTTCGTTGCCTTTAGAATCAGTCCGGTTTTCTCTCTTATATTGCTCGTGCCAGGGATCCAGACCTCCAGGACGACCCAGAGTCCGCTGGGAGGACAACATTAGACAATCTTTGAAGGACCGAGGACTAGAATGGAACCAGGCCAGGAAGAAGACAGCTGATAGAATGGTCTGGCGCTCTCTCTTCCAAACCTCTACACCTCACGGTAGAAGAGGAACGACTAAGTAAGTAAGTATATTGCTCGTAATCATAGTTTAAAGCAAACAGGTGATTGGCCTGTTGTGCCTTTGCATGGTGGAGGGGCTGCCTCCTTACGGCCTCCATGCAGGCCGCCCTCCTCCTTTTTCATTCAGGCTTGGGACCGGCATAGGCGGAGTTATCACCATCTTCTGTTAGTCATAACTAAATTAAAACTCAAGAAGAAATTTGCAGCAACACATAGCTATAGACAACGATATAATATGGGATATATTGTGGGCAAAATCTGGGAAAGAGAGGAAATACCAGAAGGAAATTTATCTGGTCAAGTTGTATAGAACGGGAGATTTACAAAAGTGCACAAATTATAGAGGAATAATGTTACTATTAGTGCCGGGAAAAGTATTACACAGAATCGTCCTTGAGAGATTATAAAAGTCCATAGACAAGCAACTGAGAGATGAACAAGCAGGTTTTCGTCGACAAAACAGATTCATTGCAGACCAGATAGCCACACTGAGAATAATAGTGGAACAAAGCCTGGAATGGAATTCACCGCTATACATCGGATTTGTGGACTATGAAAAGGCATTTGAGTGTGTTGATAGAGAATCGCTTTGAAAATTGATGAGGCATTATGGAGTTCTCAAGAAGACCACTAACTCAATAAAGAAGACTTATGAAGGCATGACGGGCAGAGTTCTTCATCAAGGACAATTTACAGTACCTTTTGGGATTAGAACAGGAGTGCGACAGGAATGCATTTTGTCACCATTGTTTTTCTTACTAGTGTCACGTAGACATTTATGATCTATAAATCGCCTATATCCTCTTCTTCTTCTTTCACCCATATCCTCTATTTTATTATCATTTTTATCCTTTTTCCTGTGTTTTTCGCATTCGTACGTTTGCGACTATATACATTACTATTTTCCCTTTCTAACTTTCGCCGGGTTTAGTTTCTCATTCAGTAACGCACTAGTGAGGTTATTACGTAGATGCCAGGCTCGGGAGGTTATTGCGTTGTGGACGTAAACTGTGAATATTTGTTTTCGCCAGACTTATAGGCGAGATATCGTCTGCATTTTTCACCTGTCACAGCGTTTCTCGCACTTGCCATGAACGCTCGCGGTCCGATAGCTGGACAGAGGTGTGAATCGCGCCAGACGCATTCGCTCAGAGCAGACAGTGTCTGGGATATTCCACCTGACACGTAGTTTCTCGGTTACCTTTCTCAGCGAGAAGTGTGATCTGCTACTCACTCCTTGCTCAGTAATGAGGATAGGAGGTGTTATAGACGCACTGATGGCAGTTACGGCATGCATCTATGTAAATGAGGTGTTAAGAGAAGGGGAGGCTATTGCGTAGTTTATGGAAATAGTGGACATCTTTGTCTGGTGTTTTCATATATACTGGAGGGAGTTAGATTTTATTTTCATTCAGTCCTCTAAATTCGCAGTAGACAGGTTGCTCGAAATAGAATAAGCTGTATAGCGAAGTTTCTCAGTTTGTTTCGACAATTTGTCGAACTTCTAGACTTCAATAAATATTCAGCGTATGATTCTAAAGTTGTGCGACTACCTGTAGTTCTGTTGGAGGTAAAAATAGATATAGCTAGTATTTTGTGAGTGTTAAAGTGTTAAATCGCTTATTTCATTTTGCTAGTTAGATTTGTGCAGGGAGTTAAATTATTAAGTCTGTTATATTCTCTAGTCGACGAGTTACAGTGGAAAGTGGAATAAATTATAATTTCTAGCTTAAAATCATGTAGCCATAATGGATTTAATTTAACTGCTAATATGCAGTCGATATATTTTAAAACTAACTTGTTAAATGACTGCTACATCTTGAGTATTGACGGAATGCGTAGGTATTCCTAATTCAGGATGTTTGATTGTTATATATAACTTATTTCACGGGAAGTTTTAAATGATAAGTCAAGCTATACGCTTGCAGTTTAAAAATGTAAGTTATATTGAGTACATAATATGTAAAATATTTCATATGTGTTTTTCTTTATTCAGTGAATACTGTGGTACCCAAACTTTGCCAGCGTTCTAGTACGTGAACGTTATCTGTGAAGAACTTAAGCACTTTCATTACATGAACTGTAACAGTTAAATGAAGTAAAAGGCCTATCGCGCCAGATTTAATTCTTCCAGAATAACACTTAAGTACAGTTCAGCCCGTTGTGGCAAGCAAAATATCAGTAACATTCCGACAGAGTTTTGACTAGTAGTGTGGTGACCAAATATAGTCATATACTGAGATAAGGCACCCGACCTGACATTCCTCATTTCTAGAAACCTACGCTAGTGACACTGTGCTCTGCTAACTTTCGTGCCAGGACAAATTTTATGTGACTTAAACAGACATCCGAAAAATAAGAAGACCCAAGGAATCGTTCCCTGAGACAGAGAATTCAGTACGTCTTTTTGGAACTGGGGATTTCTTGGTCAAGACTGCATTTACGGGTCTGTGTGAAGATCCTAGAATTTATTATGTTCCCAGAGGCAGCGATCAAAGCTGTAAGTATAAATGTGCGCACGTGGCTACGGCTGATTGAATAGAGTGAACGCAGGTCTGAGTGTTATTTTACCGTTGTATTTTGGCACCTATTCGCTGTCATAACTTTCTTCATGCTAGTTTTTTTTTGCTAACAATATTTTCGCTTAAACTAGATTATAGTATCAGGTCTGTTCATACCTTAAACGGGGGAAACTCTTAGACTCAATCATATGTATCTGGGACTCTTTGTGCTATCATCTTTCTCCTAACGGGACTGTGGGCTATCCATCGAGGGAAGATCCTAACTGTGGGTCTATCAGTTCTTGTAGCATTCCTTGATTTGTTTATGATCTGTGTATATGCCTTTTTGATGAAATTTTACATGTTTGTGACGTAAGTTACTAAGATAAATAAACTTAACAATAAATTAATCAGCGTGTTGGTCAGCTCGTTCTAGAATATTTATATAATCATTTGTTATAGTTTCCCACGTCGGTGTGTCTACCTGTCGTCACTTGTATGTGCGTGCACGTGAGTGGTTAGAGATATATTAATATATATATACGTGTTTAGACTGTCTGACTCCTCGAAAGCTGTCGTAGAAGATAGGTGAGAGAGAGAGAAGATTTCTCGATCTCAGGGACAGCCTTTACCACAATTCGACCACCTCACTCGTGGAAATCTATTGCTATTACTACTTCTCATTGTGACTATCACTCATTCTAATCTATTCAGAAGGGACCAACCCAAGTCTTAATTCTCCTATCAAAATCTACGACAAATGGTGGCTCGTCTATCGGGATTTTGAACTTTGAATAGGAAAACGAGACGACAAATGTGGGCTCGTTTCCGGTTTTTGAACTTAGAATAGGAAGACGAGACGACAAATATCAGCTCGTCTGAAATTTTTCTTTATTCTGATATAGAGTAAGAGTGTGATGTCTTGTGAGTTTTGTATTTTTTAAAAATAATTTATCCCCTAGACGTAACGATCTGTTTTATGGGCGTGCTGACCACACGGCTAATAATTGTTTTTCCACAGCATTATTGAGCATTATACATTTGAGTTACAGGTTGATTTTTATAGTGGATTAAAATATTAAGGTTTTTTTTTCTCCTTAAAATTTTTTTGCAATAATTATTTTGCTTCCACTGTAGCAACATTTTTTTCAGTGAGTAATCTTAACTACCATTTATTTGGCGTAGTCGTCTGCATTACGTGCTTAATTGCCGATTAATAGCAGCGATAGTTAGACACTATAATTTGTGGAGGAGGTATCCCAGGTTATAAGTATATTATCTATTGTTTTGGTATTTTCTCGTAAGTGGTAAGGAACCAGCGTATCCTTTTCTTATTTTCTTTCTCCACTAGTCTCAGTCACTGACTTATCATGGCAGAAAGGGCAAAGCTTAGACAACTCCTCAGGGACGAGGAAAGAGAAGAAGGTTTGGACGGAGAAGAAGCGAAAGCTTTCGTCGTGGACGAACTGGAAAGATATGATGCGGAGAGGAACGCAGCTGAAGCTAATGAGCAGAGGAAGATGGATGATGAAATGGAAATTCGCAGGATACAGCATGAGGAAAGAGAGAAGGAGAGACAGCATGAGGAAAGAGAGAAGGAGAGGGAGAGACAGCAGGAAAAGGAGAGGGAGGAGAGACAGCTTGAGGAAAAGGAGAAACAGAGACAGCACTAGTTGGCGCTTAAGACTCTAGAGTTCCAAAGCCGTGGTGCTGCCTCTACCTCCAGCAATGGAGAGTCTTCTCCTCATTCCTCTTTAACTGATCCTTCTAACACACAATCTACTCACCTCACTGATATGTCTTTCGCTCTAGAATCTTTCCCTTGTCCTAATGAGAAGATTGACACGTACCTAGAGAAATTTGAGAAAATTGCAACTCTGTACGGTTTAGAAAGGTCGCGTTGGAACATGAAGCTTTCTCAGGCGCTGAAAAGCAGTGCGTATGATGTTTACCCCAAACTGGAAAGCAGCCAACAAGACAACTATGATGTGTTGAATAAAGCGTTACTGGAGCGCTTTGAAATGAATGCTCGCAAATTTCTGCAACTGTTTCGCAACAGCAGGAAAGAGAGCTCTGAAACTTTTCAACAGTTCTCGTCTCGTTTGAAGGGATACCTAACAAAGTGCCTTGAGCTTTCACAGCTCCCCTCTACCTATGAAGGTCTGGAGAAATTTGTTTTAACAGAACAAATAAAGAACACTTTGTCTGCGGATACCCGGAGATTCCTAGCCGAGCAGGGGGCAGAAAAGCTTGAAGACATCTTAGAAAAGTCTGAGCGTTATCAAAATGCGCTGGCTGAACTGCCGGCCACAAAACGTAAACCCACAGAGGAGAACTTCCGGAAAAATAATCTAGACCCGTCTTCTCTTGCTTCTCACGCTTCCAACCCGAATAACCACCGAGAAACTGGACCTCAAAACCCCCCTCCTGAAAAATCCAAGTTCTACAAAAACAAGTACCCCAACCACAGTGAGCAGTCTGATCAACCAGACCGTCCTTCATGGCAGCGCAGCCAGAAAGGACAAGGTGGCAAAGGGAGAACCCCTGAGCACAGGACTAATGATCAGAATGAGCACACCGAGCCAAAACGCATCGGAAGCTTACTAACAGTCTCGCAAGGTGGAATTATTGACAGTGATTCCCAACCTGTTGGGGACAGACCCTCAACGCGAGGTACTGTTACTTTGAACGGTTCTCAAAGTCTTTGTTTATTTGACACGGGGCTTTCTTGTCATTGCATTGTTGCCAGAAACCTGGTAAAACCCGGTCAAGAGACAGCAGAGACCGTCCAATTTTGTGGAGTTCGTAAGAGTGATGCACCTACAGCGCTTCCCATCGCATTGGTGGAGATACACTCGGACTTTGTCAGAGGCGTGATCAAAGCGGCTGTTATGGATGATCCCATCTACCCAGTCATACTTGGCGGTAGATATGTGTGTATTGGGAAACCGGAAGAGCCGATTGTGGCAGCAGTAACCAAGAGGGCAAACCAAAAAGGAACGGGAGCCTGCGCCTAATTTGTTACCCATGGAGCTTAAACAAGCGCAACAAAAGGACCCTACTTTGGCACCCTGCTTTAGGAAACTGCCCATGGCTAAAGAACCCAGACAGCACGGGGACATTTTTTCTAAGGATGGCGTACTTTATCGCAGAACGGGCAAGCCTGACCAAGGTTACAACCAGCTCCTAGTACCGAAACAGTACAGAAGCCAAATCCTAGAAATGGGCACTCTCTTCCCTTCAGCGGACATATGGGACAGAACGCCACAAACCAACTGATAACCACTCATTATTGGTGGCCAGGAGTAAATGCTGATATTACCACCCAAGCAACGGGCACCCCCAGTCTCGTTGGGTGAAATGCCAATAGTGGGTACATCATTCGAACGGGCTGTGATCGACATTTTAGGGCCTTTCGAAAGGACTAAAAGAAGGAACAGGTTTATCCTGACCTTAGTCGATACATGCACTTTATGGGCAGAAGCTATACCGCTAACATGCGCAGATGCCAAGCATGTCGCAGAAGCCCTCGTGCAGATTTTCACTCGGTTGGGATTCCCTCAACAAGTGTTGCTGGATAACGGGTCTCCATACCGAAACCTGTTGATGGATGAGATCTTCAAGATCTTGAGGGACCAGCACATCTACACTAAGCCTTATACTCTGGCCAGAAATGGGCTAGTAGAACGTGTTAACGGAAACCTCAACATGATGTTAAGTAGACTGGCACAAGTGAAACCTGAAGATTGGGATTGTTGCATTCCGGCAGCTTTATTTGGCTTCAGAGAATCTCCTCATACTTCCAGTGGATTTCCGCCAGCTACGCTTTTATTCGGCAGACCTATCAAGGGGCCGCTTGAAGCCTTACTTTGGTCGCTGACAGACCAGAAGGTTGATGAGACAGTTGTCTCAGCCAGTAAATACGTATCGGATTTAAAGTATAGGTTGAAACTAGGATGGGACCTAGCAACGACTAACTTTAAACGAGCACGCACAAAGCATGTTAACCGATACAGGAAAGTCGCAAAAGAGAGAGAACTGGAAGCAGGAGAGAAAGTTTTGGTGTTACTCCCTACCGGAAACAACCAACTGAAGATCGGATGGCAAGGGCCGTTTACCGTCCTGAAAAAGATTTCTAAGACTAACTACCAGATCTCTATTGAAGGAAAGGAAAAGGTTTTCCATTTAAATTACTTAAAGAGATACTTGGAAAGACCAGTGCCGACCTCCGACCATCTCCTGACGATCGCCAAAACTGACGAAGATGACGATAGTGGCAGGGAAATTCCACTGCAATCACAGGAAATCTTCGAAAAATGTCAGAGGCGGCGACGCTCTTTCAAGCGCGCATGGGAGACATTCCAGAGAAAGGAAACTTTGGGAAGAGACGTGAGTAGGAATTAGAGAGAGATGGAGGGGGAGATGAGAGGGAAGAAGACAGACACCCTGAAGCTACGGATATAGGAAATTTATTTCCATAACGTAGACATGGAGTGATTCCATATCTTAAAGGGGGGACGTTCTGTCACGTAGACATTTATGATCTATAAATTGCCTATATACTCTTCTTCTTATTTCACCCGTATCCTCTATTTTATTATCATTTTTATCCTTTTTCCTGTGTTTTTCGCATTCGTACGTTTGCGACTATATACATTACTATTTTCCCATTCTAACTTTCGCCGGGTTTAGTTTCTCATTTAGAAACGCACTAGTGAGGTTACGACGTAGATGCCAGGCTCGGGAGGTTATTGCGTTGTGGACGTAAACTGTGAATATTCGTTTTCGCCAGACTTATAGGCGAGATATCGTCTGCATTTTTCACCTGTCACAGCGTTTCTCGCACTTGCCATGAGCGCTCATGGTCCGATAGCTGGACGGAGGTGTGAATCGCGCCAGACGCATTCGCTCAGAGCAGACAGTGTATGGGATATTCCACCTGACACGTAGTTTCTCGGCTACCTTTCTCAGCGAAAAGTGTGATCTGCCACTCACTCCTCGCACAGTAATGAGGATAGGAGGTGTCATAGTCGCACTGATGGCAGTTACGGCATGCATCTATGTACAGGATGTGTTAAGAGAAGGGGAGGCTATTGCGTAGTTTATGGAAATAGTGGACATCTTTGTCTGGTGTTTCATATATACTGGAGGGAGTTAGATTTTATTTTCATTCAGTCCTCTAAATTCGCAGTAGACAGGTTGCTCGAAATAGAATAAGCTGTATAGCGAAGTTTCTCAGTTTGTTTCGACAATTTGTCGAACTTCTAGACTTTAATAAATATTCAGCGTATGATTCTAAAGTTGTGCAACTACCTGTAGTTCTGTTGGAGGTACAAATAGATATAACTAGTATTTTGTGAGTGTTAAAGTGTTAAATCGCTTATTTCATTTTGCTAGTTAGATTTGTGCAGGGAGTTAAATTTTTAAGTCTGTTATATTCTCTAGTCGACGAGTTACAGTGGAAAGTGGAATAAATTATAATTTCTAGCTTAAAATCATGTAGCCATAATGGATTTAATTTAACTGCTAATATGCAGTCGATATATTTTAAAAGTAACTTATTAAATGACTGCTACATCTTGAGTATTGACGGAATGCGTAGGTATTCCTAATTCAGGATGTTTGATTGTTATATATAACTTATTTCACGGGAAGTTTTAAATGATAAGTCAAGCTATACGCTTGCAGTTTAAAAATGTAAGTTATATTGAGTACATAATGTGTAAAATATTTCATATATGTTTTTCTTTATTCAGTGAATACTGTGGTACCCAAACTTTGCCAGCGTTCTAGTACGTGAACGTTATCTGTGAAGAACTTAAGCACTTTTATTACATGAACTGTAACAGTTAAATGAAGTAAAAGGCCTATCGCGCCAGATTTAATTCTTCCAGAATAACACTTAAGTACAGTTCAGCCCGTTGTGGCAAGCAAAATATCAGTAACATTCCGACAGAGTTTTGACTAATAGTGTTGTGACCAAATATAGTCATATACTGAGATAATGCACCCGACCTGACATTCCTCATTTCTAGAAACCTACGCTAGTGACACTGTGCTCTGCTAACTTTCGTGCCTGGACAAATTTTATGTGACTTAAACAGACATCCGAAAAATAAGAACACCCAAGGAATCGTTCCCTGAGACAGAGAATTCAGTACGTCTTTTTAGAACTGGGGATTTCTTGGTCAAGACTGCATTTACGGGTCTGTGTAAAGATCCTAGAATTGATTATGTTCCCAGAGGCAGCGATCAAAGCTGTAAGTATAAATGTGCGCACGTGGCCACGGCTAACTGAATAGAGTGAACGCAGGTCTGAGTGTTATTTTACCGTTGTATTTTGGCACCTATTCGCTGTCATAACTTTCTTCATTCTAGTTTTTTTTGCTAACAATATTTTCCCTTAAACTAGATTATAGTATCAGGTCTGTTCATACCTTAAACGGGGGAAACTCTTAGACTCAATCATATGTATCTGGGACTCTTTGTGCTATCATCTTTCTCCTAACGGGACTGTGGGCTATCCATCGAGGGAAGATCCTAACTGTGGGCCTATCAGTTCTTGTAGCATTCCTTGATTTGTTTATGATTTGTGTATATGCCTTTTTGATGAAATTTTACATGTTTGTGACGTAAGTTTACTATGATAAATAAACTTAACAATAAATTAATCAGCGTGTTGGTCAGCTCGTTCTAGAATATTTATATAATCATTTGTTATAGTTTCCCACGTCGGTGTGTCTACCTGTCGTCACTTGTATGTGCGTGCACGTGAGTGGTTAGAGATATATTAATATATATACGTGTTTAGACTGTCTGACTCCTCGAAAGCTGTCGTAGAAGATAGGTGAGAGAGAGAGAAGATTTCTCGATCTCAGGGACAGCCTCTACCACAATTCTACCACCTCACTCGTGGAAATCTATTGCTATTACTACTTCTCACTGTGACTATCACTCATTCTAATCTATTCAGAAGGGCCAACCCAAGTCTTAATTCTCCTATCAAAAATCTACGACAACTAGCAATAGATTGGGTTATGAAAACATCGACATCACACAACGGAAATGGAATTCAGTGGAATCTGACTAAACAGCTTGATTATCAGGGCTTTGCAGATGATTTGGCTCTTCTGTCACATAACCATAATCAGATCCAAGACATAATAAAAATACTTGATGAGATGTCAGTGGGTCTGAAAACACACAGGGAAAAGACAAAGATAATGAGAATAAATGCAGGAAATGATAACAAGGTCGAACTTCAAGAAACAACACTTCAAGGATGCAGATTCGTACACATATCTTGGCAGAAATATAGACAAAGTTGGAGGAACAGACAATGATATTAAAATAAGAATACAAAAGGCAAGAGGAGCTTTTATTGCACTAGAAAACATATGGAGAACAAGAGAAATCAAGTCCAACACGAAAAGAAGAATCTTCAACTCAAATGTCAAGTCAGTATTTTTGTATGACTCCGAAACATGGAGAACAACAAAAACAATAACCAAAAGGCTACATACTTTCATAAACGAGTGCTTGCGAAGAAAAGAAGGATTAAAATGGTGACAAGAGCCAAACAAGTGCAGGCGGAACAAGAGCTGAGAAGAAGACGCTGGCGATGGATAGGACACACACTGAGGAAACCTGTTGATAGCATTACAAGGCAGTCCTTGTTCTGGAATCCTCAGGAAAAGAGACTCAGAGGTAGACCAAAAAAAAAACGCACGAAGAAAAGAACTAGAAACAGAAATTAAAATGATAAGGAAAACATGGAAGACCGTGAGCGGATGGCACGTGACAGGAGAACTTGGCATGTGTTTGTTGAAGGCCTATGCTCCTTGGGGAGCTAAAGGGTACTGATTGATGAAGACATGACATGCAGAGTTCTTCATGAAGGACAACTTACAGAACCGTTTGGGGTAAGAATGGGAGTGCGACAGGGATGCTTCTTGTCTCCATTTCTGTTCTTACTTGCAATAGACTTGGTAATGAAAGCATCGACAACACACAACAGAAATGGATTCCAGTGGAATCTGACTAAACAGTTAGATGATCTAGATTTTCCTGATGACTTGGCTCTTCTTTTTGACAACCATAATAAAATGCAGGACAAAATGAAAACACTTGCTGAGAGGCCACCGCATTTGGGTCTTAAAATGCACAGGGAAAAGACCAAAATAATGAGACTAAATGAAGGAAGTGATAACAGGGTTGTACTTGAAGAAACGTAACTACAAAATGTAGAATCGTACAAATGTCCTGGCAGCAATATAGACAAAGCTGGAGGGACAGACAGTGATATCAAAATCGGAATATAAAATGCAAGATGAGCTTTCATTGCATTGGGAAATATATGGAGATCAAGAGAAATCGGACGCAACACGAAAATAAAAATCTTCAACTCAAATGTCAAGTCAGTACTATTATATAGCTCCGAAACCCGGACTACAACAAAGACAACAACCAAAAAGCTACAGACTTTCATAAATGGGTGCTTGCGTCGAATAGAAGGATTGAAATGGTATGACAAGGTTATCAATGTGGAACTGATGACAAGAACCAACCAAGTGCCAGCGGAACAAGAGTTGAGAAGAAGACGATAGCGATGGATAGGACAAACATTGAGGAAACCTGTTGATAGCATTAGAAGGCAGTCTTTGTTTTGGAACCCCCAGGGCAAGAGAGGCAGAGGTAGACCAAGAAGCACACGAAGAAGAGAGCTAGAAACAGGTGAAAATGATGAGAAAGTGGAAAGAACGTGGCATGATGGCATATGACGGGAGGTCTTGGCATGTGTTTGTTGAAGGCCTATGCTCCATGGAGAGTGGACGGTTATGATGAATCGTTTACGCTCCCTCCGATACAAATCATATGCAGTTGTCAGACTCTGGTCGCTTTCGTGGATATAGTGCCACAAACATGCACCTTCATCATTTACAACCAGATATAAAAAGGCATCAGTAGGTCATCGTTGTCTAGGGGATTGAAACGGTAGCCTAGATGTCTATATGACTATAGATAATGTTAGTGCCTGATAAAGTTAGTGCCCGTTTTATCAAAAGATAGATATAAGTGGATGGAAGCAGACATCATCATCATCACAGTTATAATATGGTGTTGTTTGCTCCACTGTAGTGTATGGAATGTCAACTTTACGCAGTGGTGTGTTGAGTGTATAATGCGAATGATAATAAGCAAATGTACTTTTCTCACACTCATGTCTGGCTGGAAGTCATCCACACCAACGACTGTGTACCTTTACTAGTTTAATTGGACGTACACACTCGACAGCACAGATAGTGACAAATCACAGGTTGGCATAATACATCATGGTACAGTGGAAAAATGGTCTTGCAATGTTACATGGGCACTCATGTAGAATAATAGTATCAAGAACTGTCAGTAGCCAAGCACTCAGTATCGCCCATACATATATATCATCTGACTTCACTGACTGAGCACGTCAGCTTATAAACAATATTTCAGATGGCTTCTAAACCTAATCTCGTTTAGCGACGATTCTCCAACATAATGTTCAGCACATATTTTTCCATATAATAATATTGAACCGCTAATAACGGGTTCTCATGTGTAGCAGTGATCTCTGGACTAAACAAGCGATAATACGGGCATCCCTTTTCTCTTCTTGAAAGTCACTACATGTTTGGTTCCAAGATGGCTTCACTCGTGAGCTGTCACTCACGTTTGGATACAGATAATGAATCTGTCCTAAAGTTAGTCATTCATTAAATCTTTCATTGCCCTGTAGATTTGATCATGAACACTTGACTGCAATCTACAGGATATAGTGCTGCTAGGAATCGAAGTCGTTTTCATCGAGTCAAATATATTCTCTTAGACATTCAAATCGTACCTATCGAAAATGGTGGCTTCGTACGAGAGTTCATAAGAGTGTCATTATTACCTTGGTAAGAAATAAAAAAAATGCCATTCCTTAAATACGAATAAACACTGGGGCAAAGCATACACGATAGGTCTAGACGACTATCACTTTCCCCACCAATACTGAGATCACTTTTTCCCGGCGACAAGCCGACATAGAAAACACAGTCCCTATCGGGACGAAGCCAAATCACACCACACTCTAGCGACACATCCGCCGAATAGCCTTTGACCTCTCTAGAGACAACAGAACATATAGTTCGACTTAGATATGTAAAGATATACAGATATAAGACAGACTCGTCCTACTCAGACAAACAATACACATAAATTCAGGCCATAGATATTCTGAAGCAAGAACAATCTATTACTACCCAAACGAAGAATAAATTATCCGCGGAGTTCGATCGAAGAGACGGCACAACTTTCAAGGGAAGTAACTCAATAATGACTTTCCCTTAAGCACTAAAAAATTACCTATTTTGTTTACAAAATATTTGCGAACATAAGTATACCAATGTATAATATTGTAAGATATCAAAGACTGCACGTAACAGTGCCCCTTTATCATATAGATCTAGGGGCACTAGATAATGGGTTTCACTTTATATTAGCTTCATTTGTTGTGTTTAGCATTTCTTTGATATAATTAAATACGCGCATACTTCTTTCGGCGCAACAAATTTCAGCATGTAAAAAAAAAGGTGGAAAAAAAGCGTCAACAGAGCCAAACAAACCAGAAAAGTGCCATAAAAGAAATCAAACGAATTTTTTACGCCACGCATTTAAACCAAAAAAAAAAAAAAAAAAAGGCCAGGCTGTGGAATTTGACGCCAAAAAAGCCAAATTGGCAACCCTGTTAACCACATAAAACTATGTAATGTAAATACATTTAGGTTGTGCGTATGATATTGTAATTTAAAGGTGTAATTTTAATTTTGCTAGTTGTTTATGTTACTACTATTGCCATTACATTCAGCGATATACGGGAATTACGATTTGCAAGTAACATTAGTACAAAAAACATTACTAAGGATTCTGTATGGTCTGGTACGGGAGGAGGTCCATGGGGGTGACACCATGAATTACAGCGGTGGGTGACACCAACCCTAGTGACGCCACTGGCCTGTTGTTACCTGTTTATGTGCATTTATTTATTTAATGCTCACAGGCCTGGCGGTTCTCGCGGTACAGGGGAAGAATAGTGGAACAAGGTCAGCCATTTTGCCCGAACGCTATCGATACCGCACACATAACAGTATCTCTTCGACACACTGTAAAATAATCGCTATTAACACTAACCAAAATCCGCCCCGGACACCCCACACCTAATTTCTGCTTGACCGCGCGCGAACACTCTTCGGCTTACAGTAGGGTAGCCATACTGTTCAACACAAAAGGAGGACAAATGCCATTTTTTGGTCATAAAAAAGAAGGACAAGGGAGGACAATATTTGTAAAAAGTAGGACGAAAAGTAGGACACCTTTGTTCAATAACTACAAGACGCTGAAACATTTTTTTTTTTTTTACATTCAAGCAATAAGCTAATAAAATCACATTGATTTTGTGCCTACTTACATTTTTCTGATGATAAAATCTTCTTCAACAAAGTTGGGCTACGTTTTAAATATGAATAGAAATCAGAGCATGAAAACTCTTTGAAATTGTACTGCACAAGTAGGGTGCCTTTAATAGAATCTTTCCTTCAGTGCTTCCAAAGCTGTTTCAGAAGAATGCTGTACAATCACAGAAATGATAATAGCAGCTGTTTTGGTTTTGGCATATGAGAATTTGCTGGCACTTTCTGAATCGTGGAAAACATTCTTGAATAACACTGAAGTACAATCCATTGATCTGTAAGAGTTGTGATGTTTTACAGTATGACAAGTAAAAGCATCCTCGGCCGCGGCAACTTCTAACCTTTCCTCGCTTATTTCGTTAGTAAACAAATGTCAGTTTTGATTGCAAACATTCCGACGCAAGTGCTTTCTAGTGCTTTTCTGTTTCTATATGTTTTTAAAAAAAAATCAGCTGCACCTTTATTTGCTACTGATACAAATGTGCCGCCTCTGCATAAAAGACATTCTGCTTCATACTCTTGTCGACCACTGGAAAAGCCCTGAAATTTGTGTTTCAATTCATCCGTGAACACACACTTCCGTTTTGGCATTTTGAGCGGGTATTTGTAACATAAATATAAATATAATGCCATTAATCAATGGTACATTCGATGTTAAAGTTAACATTATTTGTAAAATGCAACAGACGAGGTTTTAATTTTAACAAACCCATTACTATACTAGTAACTACTTGTGTATTTTTTTCATAATAAACGAATTTGAATAAATATAAAAGCAGTACGAACTATAGTTAATATTATATGTAATTTGCAATAGACAACAAAGTTATAATGGGACTAAATCCAGCCCCAAGTTCGTATTCATGCCGTTTTGTTATATTTTCCCTTTACAAATGCCAATAAACCTAAAGAGCGTTTAACCTGGATTAAAATATGATAGTAATCTATTATAAACTATCGAACAACATGACAAATTACGGAAGTGTTGTTGGCAATTTGCGCTATCTGTCGATTTTGCAGAATTTCTGTACTCAGAAATCATATTCCAAGAAAGATTTTTCAAAATGGTGTCTTTCACGTTAGTAATTTAGCCAATCACATAAAAGCCGGATATTTCAACATTTAAAAAAATCCCACTGCTGTGTGGGTTTAAATTAACAAATATAGGCTCGCCCTTCTAAAGGTATGACCACACAAAGTACATTGATACAGCGATAAAATCAATAATTATATGTAATAAAGTCATAATAATATGTATAGAATTAGTAAGTTGTAACGCGTCTTCTTTCCTGCGCCAGAAAACGCATTGATTTAAGTAAGACAGAACGTAGTCTAAAACCTTATTGCAGCGCTAGTACTATTGGACTTTATAACGCGCCCGTCAAGGGTTAACGGTCAAAATTTGAAAATCTACAAGCGTAGTGGTTCCAGGAAAGATAGTAAGAATAAAACACACGAACGCATAGGATTGAGAGAGCGGACACATGCTGCCGGCTTGTCAAGTGTTAGAAGCTTGAAGTAGCTACTCAGGCTGACAGTGCGAGAAGATGCCGTTAGCTTGTGTCGAAATCGTTGTCGCGAGCTTTGAAAATTTAAAAATAAACCGCCAAGTCCGATACATTTTCTAACAAAAGGAACACTTTTAGAAAGATATACACACACGCATAATTACTTTCTACAGGGGAAAAGGAAGATCTGAGGTGATTTTTTATAACATTCAAGACGTTGAGACTTAGAAAACAACGAACACCAAAATGGAAAAAATGTGGAAATTTTTATTAATAGGTTTAGCATAATAAACATTAGCTAGTCTAAGAGCTGGTCTTGTCCTGATGGGTAATATGCTTTCGAATAAAAAATCCGACAGATAGAAATAAAGTTATGGACAAAAGACTGTATTTGTTCGTACAGACAGACTGACACATGTTCGGTTGGACTTGCACTAACGGTAACATTTAATGACGCGTCCTTGAAAAAAGGCAAGAAAGGGTACAAGTAGTCTGTTGTAGAAAAGGGGAGACAAGGAGAGGAAAAAAATTATGGGATGGCTTAACACAAAATATATTTAGCAGTAGAAATCTAAGAATGAAAGAGGAAAAAACTTGGTAGTGACCAAAAATCAAGTCTGCTTTTGCGTTTAATTTCAAATTTCAAAATTGTCGTTCGGTCATTGGCCAAAGCCTTTTCATATTATTGAGTACATTCAAATGCTTGACGCCATTTGTAGAAGATAGTCCCGAGAGCAGGACGTTGTATATTTCTGTGGAAAAGTGATTAGCCTTAATAAAGCAAATATATATATTAAAGTAAAAGGCAACACAGTTCAGCCAGCAGTACATCTGGAATCTGCTATTATTCAACGTACCTGTTTTTTTCATTGAATTCTGGTAAGACCGACATTATTCTTATATATATTTTGTTTAAAAATGTGAGTGAGAGATGCTGCCATCACGACTAAGTAATCATGTCCCAAGCTGATTTATGCAGGGCTTGAAGGAGAATTAGGATATAACACATTGCCAGTTTTGTAAATGCACATGTTTTGTGAAATAAAAATGTTTTCTTAGGTGACCAGAGGGACACAGCTCACCTATCCCATTGTATGGAAGAAAAGAAAGATTAATAATATTATTGCAGATGCAGTGCCACATTTGTAGGAGAGACATGTGAACAACACTGGTACACTGTGTAATGGATGTGTTGGATTGGTCCATTGGATATTACCCAGCTCTTTATTTCTTGTGTATTCTCTTTTGTGTATAAAACACAGTTTAAGTAAGATATCAACAAGGAGATATTGTTTCATTATTACAGGGTTTTATCTGGCACTAGTCCGGTGCCAGATGTCTATGAGAAGTAGTGAGAAGTCGTTTCATGCACAGTAGTGACAGGGACCTGCAGAGTCTACCCTGTTACTTTTGGCCATAATCAGAGGAAATTGTGTGACACCAAGTTTACAGACTGTTCAAGTGTGCCCAAATAAGTAAAATATCTGGCACAATAACACTACATCAGCTTTAAGACAGTACTCCCCTATATAAGAGAAATAAACGTTTTCCCCAGCAAACTTAACAGTGACATTGTATAATAAAGAGACTGGGAGTGATTATAGAATCCCAAACAGCCATCCAGTGTTAGAAACCAGTAATAGACAAATTTTAGTAACACTATTAGTATAGTTTAAGAGTATTTGTTTGGACACTTGTCCCTTTGGGTCTAAAATTTACATTTTATATATATATATATCTTGAATTCTTTTCATTTTAAAGTCCTGACCAGAAGAAAACTAGGTCCAGGACCAATAAATCATACAGAAAATTAATAATTGTACAAATTCATCCCAGGTGTTATTTCCTTTAATCATAGACCTTAATATTTGTTTGTGTAGATGTGTATTATTGTTAAAGTACCATCACACCACACTTGCATATCCCTAGACACTAGACGTAGCTATCATTCATACTAGTCAAGAATAAGTCTGCTTGAGGCCATAAGGTGGTAGCAGAAAGGTACCCTGTTAACTCAACCCTAATTTTGTTAGAAGCAGGGGCCTTCACAGCTGGCCTCATTCAGTACAATAAGAAAACATAACATCAACATTTCATAACATCAGAACCCACCACAAAAAATTGGGGGCTCGTCCGGGATTTGAACTTGTTAGTGTTTAGAAATTTAAATATTGTAGAACAAGTGTCCCATAAAAGTTATAAAAGTATTTAAAAGGGAAAATAAAAGCTGATGAACTGTTAAGAGCCAGTAATTAGTTAATTAATTGGTTAATTAATTAATTAGAGTTAGTACCCAGTTAATTAAGAGTTTTGAAAATTGTATTAGAACATTTTAAAGATTGATATTATGGCAGACCTAGCAAACTTCAGATCTGCTGCTGTGCTGGCTGCAAAAGAGATGAATATGGATGGACCAGAGTTGGTCCAGTATGTAACCTCAGAGGTTGATAAATTTATTGAACGTGAAGAAAAAAGATTAGAAAAGAGGCTGAAAGAAAATTAGAGGCTGAGAAAGAAATAAAACGGTTGCAGATTGAGGCTGACAAAGAGGCTAGGGCATTGGAGGCGGAGATTAAGCGGCTCCAAATTGAAGAAAAAGGGCCGAAAGAGAAGCCGAGGAAAGAAAACAGGCAGCAGAAAGGGAAGCTTAAAAGGAGGAGAAGAGATTACAGAGGGAGCACGAGCTACGACTAAAAGAGTTCGAATTTCAAAGCCATGCTCCTGAAATTGGTGCCAGCCCTTCTACCTCCGATGCCACTGCTAGTCAGGGAGCCTCAATCTCAGCTATGGGGTTCCATTTGGACCATTTTGTTGAGAGGGACGATGACATTGAGTCATTTTTGTCTAGATTTGAGGTTTTAGTCACCACCTATGGGCTGGAGAGGGAAAGGTGGAGTTTAAAGTTATCTTAGGGTCTTAGGGAACATCTTATGAAGTGTTTACCAAGATGAGCAAAGATGACCAAGACAATTATGACATGTTAAAGCAGGCTCTTTTGCTAAGGTATGAAAAGAACGGAGAATTTTACAGGAAAAAGTTTAGAAATGCCAAGCTACTGTCGGGTGAGACCTATCACCAGTTCTCTGCACGTTTAGAGACGTACTTGGAGAAATGGACTGCTCTGGGAAAAACCCAAGATCTTAAAGAGATGATCCTTATTGAGCAATTGAGAGAGTCCATGGCTCCAGACTTGAGAAAGTTTCTCATGGAACAAGGTGCAGAGAGGCTGGGTGAGTTACTTAATGTCGCTGAGAGGTATCAAGCAGCCCAGGCAGAGGTAGGTGGTGCTAAAAAGAAACAGATTGACAATTATAAGGCTCCTCAAAACTCTAATAGATTTGACAACAAAGATCAGGGGAACAAAGGTAAGCACAATTTTGATAGGCCACGCAATGATTTTAGACATAAAAACCCACAATTCAATGATAGGAAATATGGTGTAAGAAAACCTTTTCATCAAGGTAGATTATATTGTAAATGGTGTAAGAGGGAAGGTCATGACATCAAATTTTGTACTAAGAAAACTTCTGGGTTTGCTGCTATGAAGATGGGGAACAAGGGAAAAAAGGACAAACCTACTGGACAGCAGGAAGCTTATCACCCCCAGTGTGTGAGGATGTAGTCTGCAATGGTGTCACCATTAAGTGCTTGTATGATACAGGCTTAGATTTTGATTCTATTGTGAGTGCGCACTTGGTGAACCCAGATCAGTATACCACAGAAACAGTGGAGATACAAGGGGCGACCAAGGACATACCACATATGACATTTCCCATATCCAGGATAACGGTGAAAACTCGCTATGTGGAAGGAGAAATCAGAGCAGCAGTGATCGACGCACCCATCTACCCTCTGATATTGGGGTGTCGTTATGTCTTCTTGGGGAATCCCAAGAGACCTGTGGTCTTGGCAGCCGTCCAGACTCAATCACAATCCAGAAAGGAAGAAGATGAACCTTTAAATACTCATCCAGAGAAGATGAGGAAGGCACAGGCTGAGGACAAGACACTCAAGCCGTGTTACAAAAAATTACATAAATGCCACACACCTCCAAGAAAAGGGGACTATTATATGAAGAACAAATTATTGTATAGGAGAACTGGGACTAGAACAAATGGTCATGGACAGTTGGTACTTACTAAAATGTATAGGGCAGAGGTAATAAGGAGTTTACATGTTGGAAAAGATGGGGACCACGAGAAAGTAGGTACCATCTGCCAAAAAGTAGCTCAAAAATATTATTGGCCAGATATGATGGTCATCGTTGAGAATTTTGTAGAAGCATGTGGCGTATTTCATGAGGGAACACCCACAAGTGGGAAAATTGATTAGGACCTAGACACGCCACGGGGCAAACTTAGGCCTGGAAATAAAAATAATTGTAATAAAGTAGACACAGTGGAATGGGAGCCCCCTTTTCACACACAGTCTTCACTCGAATGTATTAAAATGGCCACTATGCGATGAGCACCAACAGTAGTTTTACCCCAGACTAAGCTGACAATCCCTCGGTCAGAAGTATATAAACTGGAGGAAACGAAAAGAGAGCGAAGATCTCTCACAATGAACTTAAAGTGGGGAGAAAACCCCAGGAAAAGAATTAGTAGTGGACGATTTATAAGTGATGATAAAAGGGAAAAACGTCTTCACTATAAGGCTTCTAATGGTATGAAAAATAGGTCGGAAAAATGTAAGAACCATTGGAACTATAACCGGAATGGCACCGGTAACCCTATTTGGGAGGCCGATAAAAGGTCCATTAGAAGCATTGTTAAGGACATGGACAGATGAGAAGGCAGAAGAGACTGTTACCTCATCATACCAATATGTGAACGAGCTGACCACTCGTCTTAAAACTGGCTGGAAACTTGCAAATGATAATCTCAGACAAGCCAGGAAAAACATGCTGCCTATTTTAATAAGAAAGCTAAGGATAGAGAATTATTTGTGGGAGAGAAGGTGCTTCTTCTACTGCCCGGCAGCCAAAACAAACTACAAATTGGATGGCAAGGTCTATATACTGTTCTAGAGAAGGTGTCTAGAACAAATTATAAAATCGACAAGAAGGGGAAAGAGAAAGTATATCATGTGAACCTTCTAAAGAAGTATCTGGACAGGGAAATCCAGGAAGGAACACACTTAATGTCCTTGTCGATAGCAACGGCGATGAAAAATGAACCGCTCACCTCCCATGAGTATCCCTTGAAAACATGTGAGACACCTGCACATGTAAAAGTCAGTAAACACTTGAAGAAAAAACAGAGGGAACAGGTTCAAAAGGTTCTAACTGATCATACGGAAGTGTTAACGGACAAACCGGGGCACACGAATTTGTTAGAATATGATATGAAACTAGTAGACCCAACACCGATCTGTATGAGAGCCTACACGATCCCGTTTGCCAAGGAGAAAGCTTTGAAAGATGAGATTGAGTACCTATTGAAAGAAGGAATTATTTCTCATAGCGAATCTCCCTATAGTTCTATCGTGGTTTTGCTGAGAAAACCCTCTGGAGAACATCGTCTGTATATAGATTACAGGAAACTGAATGCTGTCACATAAAATTAGGTGGATCCATTACCGGACACAAATCAATTATTTGCCAGACTAAACAAGGCAAAATATTTTTCGAAAGTGGATCTGAGCAAAGGCTATTATCAGAATCCAGTGAAGCCTGAGGTCAGACCTTATTTGGCGTTTAGCACTTCGGAAGGACATTACGAATTCAACATGTTACCTTTTGGGTTGAAAAATTCTCCGAGTGTATTTTCTAGGATAATGCGAAAATTGTTGGATCCACTAAATAACCCATGCATCACTAATTTTATGGATGACATCCTCATTGCTACAGAAACATTTGATGAACACATTAACTCTTTGACTATGCTGTTTGATAGACTAAGAGAGGCTAATTTGACGGCTAGACCAACAAAATGTTGTATTGGGTGTAAAGAGTTGGAGTTCTTGGGACATAATGTGTTTAAGGGTAGTATGACCCCTGACCCCAAGAACCTTGAAAAATTACAGAGAGCACCTAGGCCACAAACAAAGAAAGACGTGAGATCTTTCGTGTCGTTGTGTGGATTCTATCAGAAATATATAAAAAATTTTAACTTTATTTGTGCTCCTTTGACGGATTTAACACGCAAAGGAAATCCTGATAGAATTGTTTGGTCAGCCCAATGTGAATCAGCCTACCAAGAGTTAAAGGAAAAATTTACAAGCAAGCCTATCTTGAAATTACCTGATTTGAGTCAGGAATTTGTGGTGAGAAGTGACGCAAGCAATGTGGGCCTGGGGCTACGTTGTTGCAAAGGTCATCGTCACCAGAGGGAGAGCTGAACCCAGTCGCTTATGCTAGCCACAAATTAAACAAAGCGGAGCAAAACTATTCAACAAGAGAAAAAGAATGTCTAGCTTTGATCTGGGCGATACGAAAGTTCCAGATCTATCTATATGGTAAAACATTCGTGGTCCAAACGGATCATTAGCCTCTCGTATTCTTATCACAGACCAAGCATGAAAATGCCAGATTATTAAGATGGTCGTTATTATTACAGCCATATCAATTTACCATTGAATATATTCCGGAGTCACAGAATGTGGGTGCAGATTTCCTCAGTAGGCATCCCTGTGATCAAAATCAGAGCATTCAGCAGGCGTAAGGAATTAATTTTATCTATGTGTATCACTGTTTTGGAACTAGCATCAGGCATGTTCTTAAGTGGGGAGATGTGTGATAAAGTACATTGATACAGCGATAAAATTAATAATTATATGTAATAAAGTCATAATAATATGCATAGAATTAGTAAGTTGTAACGCGTCTTCTTTCCTGCGCCAGAAAACGCATTGATTTAAGTAAGACAGAACGTAGTCTAAAACCTTATTGCAGCGCTAGTACTATTGGACTTTATAACGCGCCCGTCAAGGGTTAACGGTCAAAATTTGAAAATCTACAAGCGTAGTGGTTCCAGGAAAGATAGTAAGAATAAAACACACGAACGCATAGGATTGAGAGAGCGGACACATGCTGCCGGCTTGTCAAGTGTTAGAAGCTTGAAGTAGCTACTCAGGCCGACAGTGCGAGACGATGCCGTTAGCTTGTGTCGAAATCGTTGTCGCGAGCTTTGAAAATTTAAAAATAAACCGCCAAGTCCGATACATTTTCTAACAAAAGGCACACTTTTAGAAAGATATACACACACGCATAATTACTTTCTACAGGGGAAAAGGAAGATCTGAGATGATTTTTTATAACATTCAAGACGTTGAGACTTAGAAAACAACGAACACCAAAATGGAAAAAATATGGAAATTTTTATTAATAGGTTTAGCATAATAAAAATTAGCTAGTCTAAGAGCTGGTCTTGTCCTGATGGGTAATATGCTTTCGAATAAAAAATCCGACAGATAGAAATAAAGTTATGGACAAAAGACTGTATTTGTTCGTACAGACAGACTGACACATGTTCGGTTGGACTTGCACTAACGGTAACATTTATTGACGCGTCCTTGAAAAAAGGCAAGAAAGGGTACAAGTAGTCTGTTGTAGAAAGGGGGAGACAAGGAGAGGAAAAAAATTATGGGATGGCTTAACACAAAATATATTTAGCAGTAGAAATCTAAGAATGAGAGAGGAAAAAACTTGGTAGTGACAAAAAATCAAGTCTGCTTTTGCGTGACACCAAGTTTACAGACTGTTCAAGTGTGCCCAGATAAGTAAAATATCTGGCACAATAACACTACATCAGCTTTAAGACAGCACACCCCTGTATAAGAGAAATAAACGTTTTCCCCAGCAAACTTAACAGTGACATTGTATAATAAAGAGACTGGGAGTGATTATAGAATCCCAAACAGCCATCCAGTGTTAGAAACCAGTAATAGACAAATTTTAGTAACACTATTAGTATAGTTTAAGAGTATTTGTTTGGACACTTGTCCCTTTGGGTCTAAAATTCACATTTTATATATATATATATATCTTGAATTCTTTTCATTTTAAAGTCCTGACCATAAGAAAACTAGGTCCAGGACCAATAAATCATACAGAAAATTAATAATTGTACAAATTCATCCCAGGTGTTATTTCCTTTAATCATAGACCTTAATATTTGTTTGTGTAGATGTGTATTATTGTTAAAGTACCATCACACCACACTTGCATATCCCTAGACACTAGACGTAGCTATCATTCATACTAGTCAAGAATAAGTCTGCTTGAGGCCATAAGGTGGTAACAGAAAGGTACCCTGTTAACTCAACCCTAATTTTGTTAGAAGCAGGGGCCTTCACAGCTGGCCTCATTCAGTACAATAAGGAAACATAACATCAACATTTCATAACATCAAAACCCACCACGATACGGACGAAGGCTAACTTCTCACTCCTTAATTTTGCGCCCTTTTTCCCCCGACTTCCGGTAGTCACTTGACCCACCAGTTCGGCTAACCTCGGCCTTTCCAACTGGTTTATCGCCAAACACACGACATAAGATGCAATGCAAATTAACGCTGTGACAATAAGGTAGAGTGGAAATTTGTAATAAGACTGTTAGGCCTACTTGGATACGGTAAAAAAATAAGTAGAGAAACAAAAAGGAAAAACTGAAGTTTCTTCTAACTACTTTGCTGACTTGCATTTGAGTTGTGGGGAGGGAGACCCACACAAAAAAGGATAGGCTAATAAGTTGGATACAATAAACAGACACATATAAAAAATCATTCTTTACTCAAAAGTTCATTGACAATTATTGTCGGCATATTATATTTACAACTTACTGGTCACGCTCACATACCGTGAGCTGTAGATATAATAATTTTTTGCAAGGGTTCTCTGAGACCTGAAAATGATTTCAAAGATTCCTCCAGGATAAAATTGTTGAGAAAGACTGCTGTACTGTTTTAGTTCTTTGTACCTTGTGATCGAAAATATTCCGTTGTCTCTTATTTTAGTAAGATAGTTTTGTTCTTCTTTTTTCAAGTACCATGTGCTGGTGTAAATGATCATGTCTCTTCAAAACATCATGTCTCCAGTATTGTTTATCAATTCTGTTGTTGACTTAGTAAAATGACATGACTTTAGACTGTCAATTATATTCTCTTTTTTGTTGTCCTCTATCTCTTTTTTCCCCTTCAGTCTTACCTGTTGCCACAATATTCAAGCTTTTTATTTCTTTTGCTGCATGTATAAAGAAAGTGGATTAGCTCCTTCAAACTAATAAGCCTCCCTTCACGCATTGGCTTCTTTCAAGACATCATATTTGATCTTTTTAGCTGTTCTATGGCATTCTTAAAATTCTTCTATAAAATCAGAACTCTGTGGCCTCTTGTGCTTTTCATACTTGTTTAGAGAGGAAGTATATAGAGGAAGTTGAAAATGTAGTAAAGGAAAAAACAAATACGTCATCAAGGCATGACATCTTGAGCTACGAAATCTTGAAACACATACCAAAATGTACCAAATAAATTGTTTCATCCCTGTTTAACAAAATTTGGAATACAGAAAAAATTCCCAAGACATGGAAAACAGCAGTAATTATTCCAATACTAAAACCAGAAAAAGATGCCCAATGCCAGTGTCGTAATTGTATACTGGTGCAACTACAACAGTAGTTGTCGCTGGGGATGGCCTATGGAATGTTATCAAGAAGTGTCTCCAGAAATTAGCTCGTTAAGATAGAAAGAGACCTATGTAAATATGTACACATATAGCGTTAGTAAAAAATAAAAAGAGAATACAGCGAAAGACAACTCACACACACTGATGATTTATAAATAATATAGTTAATAAATATGAGAGTGAACCTATGTGAATAGTAAATATGAGAGTGAACCTATTTGAATAGTAAAATGATGATGTGATATATTAAGTGTTACCACACTGATGTGTAATCTACAATGTCTATTTGTCTCTCAATGCTCCTCCACTGTATGATTATACACATTTTACATAGATTTTCCAATGTACGTGTATGGTTTGTCGTTTGGGTTATCTCTAAGACGAGGGCGTACTGATGAAAACATTTGTAGTATTGAGAACTTGGAAGATATACTGTCCTTCCACAATTGGAAATATCTCTAACTTTGACAAACCGTTGACCGTTGTCTCAGGAAAATGTCTGCTGTCTGATCTTGGAAAGGCACTGACTAGACTGGAGCTCTTCACGAAATGATCTTCTGGTAACAAGTGGGTTTCGTGCAATGAAGCTTGTCTGGATGAATTTAAGTCGTGCAATATACGATGACTGAAGGAAAACGAAAGAGAGGCCGACCAAAAACAACCTGGCGGAGGAATGTGGAGGCTGAGATGCAAAGAATGAACCAGAGTTGGGGCACTGTACGAAGGATGGCCACCGACCGAGCAAAGTGGAATCAGTTTGTTGTTGCCCTACAAGACGCCTCTAGGCTGTGCAACCAACGTTTACAAACACATGCGAAAAAATCTTTCTTGTAACATAGGAAGTATAGGATCGCCTATCGTGTGAATTCTGCTATCCGGACGCACGCTTTCCTAGCTTCTTTCCGGTTAGAAGCCATACACATAATGTGCGGACACAGACTTCTGTTGGACTGACGACACAGAAAAGTGGCTTCATAAGTTTCACATCTGATACCAATAGTTGACTTGCTTTTTATCTTATTCCTCACTACTGATCACTCTGTTTTTAATTCTCTAGTAATGATGTATGACTCGAGGCGCTCATGATAAGTGTTAAGTATATTGTGTATGAAAGTGTGTGCTCATGTACGTCTGTAATGATGATTTAACAATCTAAATGAAGATGAGGTATATAACTATAAATTACTGCATATTATCCTAGAGAAAAAATCTTTGATTTGATTAATCATTTACGAATAGAATTAATGAAAAACGTCTTTTGCACATTTAGCTATGCGGCTAAGTACAAAGATAAATCTTAATTAACGAAGAAGAAAAAAGGTATTAATAATTTTATAAGATTTACTAACCTCCTTTCCCCTTCATAAACTTCTTAAGAATACTATCAAATTAAATTCCACATATATGAATCAAAAGTCTACACAGGAGTAAAATTTTGGAACAGGCTATATGCTTCGGGAAAAAAAGTTCTAGCTCTGCGTATGTTGAAAACTCCGTACTAAATTGATCTGGCCATCAGGTTATATCTCTCGATTGCCAGTGCGTCAGGTCATGGTCTGTGCCGTACGACTCCGCCCTGCAATCCAGTAACAAGGTTTCCTTATTGCATTGTAAAGCTGGGATGTCGCTCTCCATTTCTGTGCAATTCAATAGCTAAAATGGGGTGGGCTCTCGCAACTAACACTTCAATTCCGTGCTGCGGGTTTGTTTGCTATACACAGTGTGGTGTAGGATTGGCCGCCCAATGCATAAATCAACCGCCTCCTTTGTCACAGAGCCTTCTTGTGTCATTCTCTGGCGTGCGTGCAATCCTTTGTCTCATTGTTGTCCGATGATTTCTTTAATCTCCTGGTTCATTGTCTCGCTAGGTAATCAATATGTCGCTCTCCTGATGTACCAACTGGCCACAAACATTCCCGTGCGTGTCACTGGTCCATTGTGGTGACGTGCTATTGTGTCCCAAGGTGGTGACTGTCATGTTGTTTAAACAGCTGATTCGCATTAAATGAATTCTTTCCATGGCCAAGCTGGCATCTCCCAAAGTAAAAAATACTTTCCTAATATTTCACTAGATCTAATATTTCATCTAGGTATTATGTAAACAATGTAAAATGGGGATTTTAAAATAAACAAAACACTGTGGTAGTATTTTTGGGTATAGTTAGGGCTTATGATGAATGCTGGAGAGAAGGGGCTTTCTTTAAAATGAAGAAGATATGAGTAACAGTTAAAATATATAATTATTTAGAGATTTTCCTGCAAGATAGATATTTCACTATTCATGTAAACAATGATAGATCAGAACTGTATGAACAACAAAATGTAATACCCTAAGGATCAGTATTATGTCCTTACACTTTTACAATAATGGTAAATGATTTAGGTGAAAAATTTAATGATACGAAAAAGAAATTGTCACAGTTTGCAGATGATGTTGGTATATACAGAACTGGGGAACAATCTGCCAATTTTATTTAAGGATCTACAAAATCAAATAAATAAAGTATGTAACTGGATGGCAAAATGGGGATTTCCGCTGAATAAAAATAAAACAATGTGAACGATCTTCAGTAAAGGTAGGTTTGTTAACAATAAAATTATAGACATAAATATCCAAGGACAAAACGTTAATACAGTACAAACCACTGGATATCTAGTAATGACATTGGACCAACTGCTAAAGTGGAATAAACACATAGGTAAACTAGTGGAGTCTTGCAGACGATTGACTAACTTGTTAAGATGTTTGAAAGGTAATGGTTGGGGTGCAAGTACTAAGACAATGCTCACGTTTTATAAATCTTTTATTAGAGGAAAATAGATTATGGAAGTATAATATGTGACTCTGCTGCACACAGTAACAAGATTAAATTAGACAGAATTCACCATCAAACTTTATGTACAATAGCAGGTGCCATCAGATCAACATCAATGGGGGCTCTAGAGGTGGCTTCAGGAATTCTACCAGTGGAATTATGGAGAAAGGAATTATGACTCTTTTCTTGGATGTCCAAGAAAAAACAGATAGACTGAATAAGTAAAGACAGCAAGTGGGTCTGAACATCAATCTGAAGAAGACAGAGGTCATGACACTCAATTTTGGCAATCTTGAGCCAATAACAATAAGGAACCAGAAGCTAGAACAGACAGGCACATTTACTTACCTAGGATGCATAGTAACACCTGACGGCGGAACAAGCAAGGACATCAACAACAGAACGAATAAAGCGAGAACAGCCTTTGCTAGTCTCAACAACATCTGGAAGTCTTCCCAGTAAAGCACAAACACCAAATTAAGATTATATGAGAGCTGTGTACGTTCTGTGCTTCTCTATGGTGTGGAATGCTAGAGAGTAACAGAGAAGGAAACGTCGAAACTGTCCTCTTTCCACACAATGTGCCTAAGGAGAATTCACCGAATCTTTTGGCCCAATACCATCACCAAAAAAAAACTACTTATTCGGAGTAACCTAGAGGACATGCACACCATCATAGCTGGCGGACACTGGAGTTGGGTTGGCCACGTCCTCAGAAGGGACCCTGATGCGATTACAAGAACAGCTATACTGTGGACCCCCGAAGGAAAGCGAAAGAGAGGCGGACCAAAAACAACTTGGCGGAGAACTGTGGAAGCTGAGATGCAAAGAATGAACCAGAGTTGGGGCACTGTACGAAGTGGTTGGCCGCCGACCGAACGAAGCGGAAGCAATGTGTTGCTGCCCTATAAGACGCCACCAGGCGTGCTGGCCACTGACTGTTTGGCAGTGTTCAGCTAAAGATCACAGAAGAAGTAGAAGAGTTAAGACTAAATTAAATGAACAAAGTTATGTTTGATAAATTTCAGCCAGCATATACAGCTATTACCAATTATCAACTAGCAACTCAGGTATCGTTCGTCTGATACATGAAATGCTGTAGCCCAGGGGGTGTCAAACCTGCGGCCCGCGTGCCAAATGCGGCCCCACGCACTCTTCAATATGGCCCGCTTCTCGCAGCTGCAATTTGCAACTGTCCTGGGCCTGTAAAGCAGTATGATTAGGGAACAATTTTGCATAATCATTATGAGTTATGACATGCTTGTTTATTTCTTCTACCCTGCAAACTAGCAACCAGCCTTGGAGCCTTACATTGGCAAGATTCTACCAAGTAGAATTGTAGAAATCTACTATTGTAAGCACTGATACATTGTCATGTATATTTTATATGGCCTCGTTTATTTATTACACATTTATAATATTGTATAAATAGATCTGTGCTGTTTTATATATATATATATATATATATATATATATATATATATATATATATATATATATATATATATATATATATATATTTGTGTATACATATATATGACGCAACCATTGTGAATGTTTAGGGTATGGCCCTCTTAACTTCTTGACGTCTTTTTGCGGGCTCCATATAAAAATCGAGTTTGACGACCATACTGTAGCCAGCTAGATATTATTGTGACGATTTCTGGGGCGACCGCTGAGAGAGTGAATTCTACATTCTGTCGTTATTTGTTCCTTTAATTGTCTAGTGTTCCTGTTGAAAGGTTGGGGAAGAAGAGGCTGACTGCCGTGGTGTAGGGCGGATGATTATTGAAACGAAGTAAAAAAAAAAAAGGTGATTTGTCTTACTAAAACACAAAACACAGAAAATAGCCAAAGCAGAGGCGACAAGACCTAGGTCGGGGAAAGGAAAGAAAGCGAGATATAAGTAGGAAACATGAGCAAATGAATCAAAATCATTACCCTACGTACGATCAGCTAAGACCTAGTGTAAAATATTTAGTTCTTCGGCGATCGCGCCATGACAAAAAAGGATACTGCATTCCTGTTATGTTTTCATGGTGCGATCTCTGATTGACTAAATAGGTCACGCTAAGTCTTCAAGTACGAGTAGTACACATTTTTATTTATTTTTTCGTGCTTCCTACTTATCTCTCGCTTTCTTCCCCTTTCCCTGACGAAGGCCTTGTGGCCGCAACGTAAGCTACTTTCTTCGTCTTTTGTTTTAGTAAGGCAAAATACCTTTTTTCCCACTAATCTCCCCGACCGTGCGCAAATAATGAATTTTTTTTTTCAATGTGCCCCCACATTTAAATTTTTTTCTATTTGTGGTAACTCATGTTTTTTTTATACTCATATTTTTTTTTACTCACTGGTTGTACTTTTATTACAGCAATATGATATATTTAAGTGGCATAAACTAACTTCGACGGCCGCCACTATGTTTTCTAAGATGGTCTTAAACTTATACAGAAGTCCCACCTCTTACAGAGAAGTATAACCCGAGTATTTTTATATTCATGTTGTCTGGTCCACATTACTTAGGTGTCGTCGCTTGCACGCGCCTCTAGTACAGCGGCCAGGACTGAGTATTGAGACGAAAATGTATTGATGATCAACTACTTTGAATGCCTTAGTTATGGACTGACCATGCATATGTATGTTTACGGAGACCTCATTCAAGTTTCTCCGACCATGCCATTGTTGCTGAGTTAAATAAAATGTCAAACGAAGCTTATCGTGGACCCTTTACAAGATGTCTTGTGTTCTTTGGCCAGTTATGTCCTGTGATGACCATACCCGTGTCCATTCGTGTTGTCAGCATGATGAATGAACGTTTGTAATTCTTTATACTACATAAACCAAACAAGCAAGAGAAACCCACATGCAACAAATATTTGGTGGCCAGTCTGGTTTGGTTCGACTTTGCAGGACAGTTTTCTTCATACTCTTTCCAGTACGATTTTTATGACATTTCACCGTTTACTCTCATTTGCATAACTGATGTTCGGACTGCGCATGACTGCCGGTTTTTTTTAAACCCGCCACGTATCGCCATGATGTCTGCACTGTACGATTCACCTCAAGTCCACTTCCTGATGTCATTCAAGTTTGCTGTCATCTATATTTGATTTACGTGGCCATTGTTTAGAGTACAGTTGGTTGTAGAGAGTAAATCTGATGGAGGGGAAATAATCCTGAAAATGTTTGGTTGTCAGATTAGATTATGGGTTTTAGTTGCTTGAATACGTGATTGTCTTTAGTGTTAAGTTAAATGGTGATACGGGAATTTTCTCGTATGTTCGAGAAGTTTCGAAAGTTAGAAAGCGTGTGAACGCTGGTCAGTTCAATTGTGTAGAGGTATGCACTCTGAACTGTTTTGAGCTACGGGTGTTTAACTTTTTGTGGCTAGCCCGTGCAAGTATGTAGACTGAGCGGGGTTTATGAACAGGCGGATCTTGTGATTGTTTTTAGGCGGGAGATGTGTGATCCCGTGGGCAGAGAGTTTTTGGGCATCGACCGAAGAAGTCGGCCCCACTGTGTGTTTTTCGAGAGTATGCCTGTACAGTGCTGAAGATAAGAGGCCATGATTTGTGTAGGCCATTATTTCCTGAAAGAGGATAATTTTGATATTTGAAGACAAGTTTATAGGTGAGATTATTGCAAACTGCCGAGTGAGCAGTATTGTGTGTATTTTGAGATGTTAGGATCCATTGACTTATATTAATATATAATCGCGCTAAGATGAGTAAAGGCGAGATTATTGCAGACTGCCGGATATGGAGTCTTGTGAGAAATTGCTAGTAGGACTCATTAGATTGCTATAGCGCTGATGTGAAGCGTAGCTTTGAGGAGGCCACATTTATATTGTAGCACGGTGATGATAACCGTTTGCTATGCTAAAGGATCCATTACTATATTATTAGAGCGATGATGTGAAGAGTATTGTTTAGGCCATATGAAGATTATTATAGCTGTCGTGTGAGCAGGCTTTATTGAGTAATGGTGTACTGTTTAGGCCTTATGAAGATTATTATAGCTGCCGTGTGAGCAGGCTTTGTTGAGTAGTGTGGAGATTTATGAAGCTGTTATGAAGCTATTATTAGGCCAGGATGTGGACAGGCCGTATTATGTAGTAATCGTGGTGTGAGGATTTATTATTGTGAACTGTATTTTGACTATGTGTATTCGATGTTAACGTGTTGTAAAGTAATAAACTATCATTAACTGTCACCTGTGGTTTCAACGCCCCATGCCTCTGATGTGCGTATCTGTGGTGTGTGATTGTACCTACACACACTCACTGCAACATTCTAAACTCGGTAAGATAACAGCAGGTGTGACAGTAGTACTCAGATACATAAATAGCCCTGTGTGGGCGTGGCTTGAGTCTTCTCAGATTATATTGTAGAACCCGCGACCTACTTCTATCACTAGCCAGTGTGTACTGCTAAGAATGAAACCTCTGTAAACATTTCTACTTGTAACTGATATCACTCGGGAACAATTGTGGTAACTGAAAAAGTAATTGAAACTGATTTAACATTGGGTATCAGTGGCGTATTAACAGAGAGTCTACAAAGAGAAAATATTAACAGTGGAAGGATAAAATAAATCATATATGATCAGTGACTGAAAACTAACGGTTGTATCATTGGTACTTACACGTCTTTGATGCACCATGATCTCCAGGCAGCGATGAATTCGTCTACAAACGAGCACCTGGCGCACCGCGTTTTTTCAGATAAGTGGTCTGTAATTTTTTGCATGTGTTGTCCAGTGTATGTGCTGGTAAATTTTTCCTTTTTTTTTCATTACTGTTTCATAACTTCATGTCTTCGCGGGAAGGTTGGGCGGTGATTCAATGCTAACGAAAACATGTCATTGCAAGATGACCGCACATTGAACGTTCTATAAGGTTTGTTTTGTAAATTTCATTCAGTGGTATTTTCCGGTTTTGAGCAATCTCGCCGATGTTTCCGACCACTGATTGTTTTTATGATAGTTCATGTTAGTTGTGAAGTCTCGTCTTTTCATTTGTAAATGCATTGTTTGTCTATTGCTATTTTCCTTATTTTGTGATGGTTTTGTTCGTGCTGTTTTCCTCATCTGCCTATCACTTGGTTTATACAATTTACCTGTTTATACTCTGTCTGGGTCCTGTGTTGTCATTTTGTTAGCAGTGAGATTGTTCCATTTGCTGTTTTTCTTCAGTATTTTTTTCCTTGCTGCTAGTGTTTCACTGTTCGTCTATATCTTTATCTTATCCTATTGCTATATTTTTCTTTTCTTTTCTTGCACTATGTTTTTTTTTCTTCTTCACTAAATTGGTACTACAAAATTTGCATTGCTATTATTGCTACATAATATTGCTACATTATTTGCTTACATCATACTGTAAAGCAACAAGCCACAGTTTTATATATATACTAAGTGAGTCACATAATTAATTAACATGGCTACTTTGGATTACTTTGTCGAGCAAGGCACAGCATTTGGTTTAAAAGGTGAAGATTTGAAAGACTTTGCCATGTCTGAGTTGGCTAACACAAAACAAGAGGAGGAGAAAACTATAGAATTAAATGAGAAGAGGCGAGAATTAGAGGAACAGAAAGCTGAGAAAAGGTGTCTTGGTGAGATAGAGGAGAGGAATGTCAGATAAGCACATGAAAAAAAAATGATGCTTCTTCATTTGGAAGAATTAAAACTAAGATGTCAGAGTAATTTAAATGATAATTCAGAAGTTCGTGGTTCCTCTGTTAGACAAAATAAGGGGTCTGCCAAATTTCGTTTACCCATATTAAGCCAAATTTTGTTGACATTTCATGCTTTTAAAGCCACTTTGAAAGTGTGTGTGTGAGGCACATAAGTTAGATAAATCTCAGTGGTGTGCTAGACTTATGGAATTATTGAATGGAGAACCATTAACTGCTCTATGTACAATGGACATTTGTTTATGTATGTTATGTTACTGTTTTGTTCCACGTCGTTTTTATCAGACTGTACTTATAATTTATGGTTTTATATAAGTTGTTGTTCCTGCTAGAATTATAAAAAATATGTAAGGAGATACCGTTCAGGCTACATATATTTAAACCGTCATTCTGGCAAACTGCAGTAAGGGTGAAGTTAAAAAAAAACAGGCAATGTGCGTTTGAAGGACAAATAACACATTCATTGTAAACTTCATGGCCGCAAGGCATTCGACACGATCAAGCTAACAAAACAGTAGAAAAAAGAAAGTGAGACCTTAGTTAATTAAATAAATATGAAATTAAATCATGTGGAACTGATCAATTGCACATAATCAATAGATTGAAGTGTAATTCCTTTCAGGTACCAGCAAAAAACAAAACAAACACATAGCCAATCCTTAAAATTATGGTATGCTGAAGGTTATGAATGAACAATCTGTGTTTGTTCTTATTTTTTTCTTATTTCTCGCAGTTTGTCTTTCTTCTTTTCCCTCTTTTCCTGTCTATCCGTACCTTTCTGGGAGAGCCTGCAACAGAGCAATGTCAGTGTTAGAAAGCGATTGGGGGCTGTGAAGCTTGGAGATTACCCACACTAGTGGTGAATTAAAGTGGTAGATTTATTTTTGTATGCTCATACGTTTTGTGTTGTTCTGTTCACATAAAATATGACGGTATTTTCATTGCCAACTCTTTGAGAAGGGAGTGAAATGTTAGATGCTTCCCTATATAAGGTCCTGCTTTAGCTACCTGAACTGCTAATTAATGTTCAGTAATTCCTACATGGGCTAGAGCTCACATGAGCCTCTAATTGCAGCCTTTGCTTACTAATGACATATGTACTTGATCGACGGTGAGAAACTTTCTGAAGATTAGATTGGCTCCTGATGTTTTGCTCTGTATGGAGTTTCCTCTTTTGATTAACACTATTTGCATGGAGGCATATCTTGAGTCATCCTTATATGACTACCAGCTATGCACAGTGCTACAATATATGTACGTGGAAGTGAACCTATGTCTGTGAGGCTAATTACATCCTCACTGACTCTTGAAATGATCCGCACACTTCCAGGGATTCTCTGTGGTGAAACTTGTTGCATTGCACACTAAGTTTGGAGAAGTCACTTGAGCCCCAATCGTAATTCTTTGGCTTTGACATGGTTTTCTGCATGAGGAGGATCTCACTATGGACCCAGTGATAGGCAGGGGAAGCTGAGAAATGGCTCTGTGCAGGACGTGACAATTCCTTGGGAGAGTCCAGAACAAGAGTACAGTATTTAACTCTGCATAGTTGGAAAGCTCTCTTGGATGGCGGGGAATGCACAGTATGCCACACACTTCTTACTCCTAGCTTGGGACCAGATGTGATGATCCTTTAAGTTCAAGCCAAGCTGGAGAAAGTGGAGCTCATGAATTCAACTCAACAATTTTCAGAACGGCAGAAAAGCCACATAAAAAGCCTAGATCTACAGTGTAGATAATACCAAGGAGTTTTCAGCTTGGTCAATTCAATACCCTTTAGCTCCCCAAGGAGCATAGGCCTTCAACAAACACATGCCAAGTCTTCCTGTCCTGTGCCATCCGCTCAAGTTCTTTCCATGTTTTCCTCATCATTTTCACATCTGTTTCCAGTTCTCTTCTCCATGTGTTTTTTGGTCTACCTCTGCCTCTCTTTCCCTGTGGATTCCAAAACAAGGACTGCCTTGTAATGCTATCAACAGGTTTCCTCAATGTGTGTCCTATCCATCGCCAGCGTCTTTTTCTCAACTCTTGTTCCACTGGCACTTGTCAGGTTCTTGTCATCAATTCCACATTTGTGACTTTGTCATACCATTTCAGTCCTTCTATTCTACGCAAGCACCCGTTTATAAAAGTCTGTAGCTTTTTGGTTGTTGTTTTTGTTGTTCTCCATGTCTCAGAGCCATACAATAGGATTGGTTTCGCATTTGAGTTGAAGATTCTTTTTTTCGTGTTCGACTTGACTTCTCTTGTTCTCCATATGTTTCTCAATTCAATGAAAGCTCCTCTTGCTTTTTGTATTCTTATTTTGATATCACTGTCTGTCCCTCCAACTTTGTCTATATTACTTCCATGATATGTGTACGATTCTACATCTTTTAGTGGTGTTTCTTCAAGTTCAACCTTGTTATCATTTCTTGCATTTATTCTCATAATCTTTGTCTCTTCCCTGTGTATTTTCAGGCCCATTGTTGTGACCTCTCATCGAGAATTTTCATTTTCTCTTGCATCTGACTATGGTTATGGGACAGAAGAGCCATGTCATCTGCAAAATCCAGATCATCAAGCTGTTTAGTCAGATTCCACTGGATTCCATTTCCGTTGTGTGATGTCGATGTTTTCATAATACCAAGGAGTTTTCAACTTGGAATTGGCTGCTAAAGAGCGAGAAGCTTGGTAGCTCTAGTTAAACAACAACAACATTATTTTTTAGGTGTCTGGTGGACGGCATCCATATATGTGGTTTAAGTGCTTGTTTGGATGACAGCGAAACTATAAAAATTGTACAGTCTTTTTTTCGAGATTCGATACCCTGTTCAACATGGCACTTTTAATTATATGTAGGGTACAATGTTTTTTTTTTAAAATCCTCATTTTGAAGGTTGGACTGTTGTCTCTTTCTTTGTCTAGTATCAATTTTAGCCATTGTTTGTTGCATTATTAATTTGTGGTTTATATACTGATAGTGGTGGTAGTAGTGGTAATGTAGCCAAGTGAAATCTAGGGTCAGTCCAATGCAAACGCCAACAGTAATTGCAAAAGTAAGTAAGGCACTTTCGTCGACACAGACAGCAGTTTAATGCTACGATAACAAGCTCCATTTTCCACTTATGATGATCAAATGCAAAACTGGCCATCTACACAAGTTCAGTCCGCGATACAGTGTTTTACAGCGACATCGTCAAAATATTAAGCTGTAGTATTTTCGAACACTCTCCTGTCAATTGCCAAACATCTCTGGCTTTCAATGAAATGTAGACATCATATGAAACTGTAAGAAGATTAGCGGACATCAAATACTGGAGCAAGAGCTCATATCTACACAGCCTGCCGGCTCAAAGACATAGCCCAAAGTCCGTTGGCAAAAGTCAATCACTTCTGCTTTCATTAAGCGCGTCTGCATAAATTATTTTATATGACGTCATTTTAATACGGTAGCTTTTCGTTCAATAAGAGCTGCATTTCAGCACAGCGATGTTTCACACTAGTGAACGCATCGCTGTGTGCAAAGGGAGATGTAACAGCCATGAAAAGGGCTTGCTCTGAAAGGATCACTAGCTGTCTGTCTGGAGTTGTCATATCAAGCGCTTATTCCTAGTTTTGTTACTTATTCAATTCATTGTTGTTTCCTTTTTTCCGCAGGTGTGTTGTTCAATAAAGGTAGTAGCTTCCTAGAGCTATTTATTAAATGTTGTAGCTGAATGGGACATTTACCTTATAAATAATACAGTGCAGTCCACCTAAGCAGAACTCGCTAAAGCTGATTTTCGTTTAAGTCGAAGCAATTTTGCTGGTAAGGGTGTAGGAGGCAAGATGCACTGAACCGGCACCACGCACGGTACAGTGCTTCCTACCGTCAGGTAGAGAGCACTGGACAAATGATTTCTGCCTAGGTAGCAGGCAATTAACAGGACGCACTGTACAGTAATTCTTGACTGAAAATAAATAAATTGGTATATCGCACTGTGTTGTAGTTGTTTTAATCCATTAAGCAGATATTTCCACCTGTCCTTCCTTTATAGAGCAAAAGACTGTAGAGATGAAGAGTAAAGATGTTTTTATGTTTGCTTCATATGGTATTTATTTATAGTGTGTAAACACATTTTATGAAATTTTTCTAATTTCGTCTAAAATTTATGGGGGGAAATTTTTATTTCAATATTCATGCCAAACAGGTATCGGTGTTGTACGTGTAGTTTGATCATAATTTGGGCAGTGAATAATAAATATAAGGTAAATGTGATCCCATAGCAGATACTACCTTAGTGGAGTGAAGTGTTAGAGACTTCAATTTACTAGGTCCGGCATGGAGAGGTGGGTAACCAGCTGCATTCCCCGCTGCCTTTTTCTTCCCTAACTCACAAGGGAAGCCAGATACCCATTTACAGCTAAGTAGACTGGAGCGTGTAGATACCCTAAATCGAACCCAGCACCTTTACCGAGAGAGACCAGCGCTCTAACCACTCTTTCAATCGAACGCTCAATAAATAGTCCTGTCTGAGCAGAGGTGATAGTGATAACAATGAGAAAGTAAGGTGGAAGACATAGTTTTTTTCTCACGAGGTGATAGTGTAAGAGAAAGGACAGTCTCTGGGTTGATTAATTTCTCTAATCCAGCCTATCGGTACGACTATATTTAAATTAGACGCACTTTCTCTCCTTGTACAAAATGCAAGTTACACTGCACCCACATGCACACAATTCTGTGACAAATACGCACAAACGTGAAAACAAACTATTGATAACAGATAGGGTAGGGGTTGACTGTAACTGTCTTTTTCTCTTATTGAAGTGATCACTGGCCCAAGACAGTATACATGTTGTTAGATGTGTAGTGCTGGCGTATGATGAACTGAGTGTGGGTGCGAATGAAGGCGCGAATGTGTTTAGGCTCGTATATATGTAAACACTGCAACCCCTACACTCACATGCAGTAGTCAAGGATGCTTGAACACTGCAGGCACGTTTCAAAACATTTATTGACGATAACACACATAGTAGCATCAACAGGAACAGTCATTGTAAACAAGGTCATGCTGACCGGAAATCGATAATAATAATAATACATCAGGCGTTCGAAAGGGCTGGTAAACATTCCAATATTCGTGCATGGTCAATAATAATGTTATTCAATGACAGTTCAAAAATGCCGCCTTGGTATCTCTGACTAAACGCGTTAGATACCTTAATCACCTTGACACATAGGTACAACTTGGCATTCCCTGCCAATTGCACATTATCAGGCTGTAGTATAATAGCCGAAAACACAGGCCTCGTTCTGACGTCGGCTGTGTACTGCTGATAAGCAGGTTACCATCAACCCTGCAGTAATGCTTATGTGGACATAAATATGCCGCCAATCTGCGGCTCCCACAATATATCTTCGTCACTGGATTTCTGGATGGTATGAAGACTAATAGTCTTGGATGGCTACCTTGAGCACAACATATAAGTTCTGTAATGTAGGACCGGTGAACTCCAGTTCACAGACTAGGTAATCTTCTAACATGTTCTGCCACCGAAAGCGTAATAATGGAAAAAGTCGGTATTACCTGTAACCGAATCCACAGAACTTAACAAGGAACTCTGTTGTTATTCCAACGCACAGAGATTCACTGGGGAAAACTGCCATCGCAGTCACTTCGAAGATTTTTCACCGAAAAAACACAATGGACTTTCGTCCCTTCAGAAACCAGGACACCTCACGGCTTGCCGGAAGTCTAACTCTACTTCGCGCTTAAAAAACCTGCGCAAGGCACACCCGAACTGTTTTACCTTTGAACTTAACACAATGACCCAAAAGGGAGATAACCCCAAATCAACCTGACATCGCAAGCAAAGACCCAATTATTAACCTAACTAGGATGAAAAAATATACGACCAATAGATCGATGTTTGAAACTCCATTGGAAGTGACAGCAACATATTACTACACCCCCCCTGTAAAAAAAAAATGATACATTTTTTTTTCTTCCAAATATATTCATGAGCAAGATAGCACGATTATCAATTATGCGCTCATGAAAGAATGAACCTAATATCAGGTACAATAGACGCATAAATAAAGCGTCTGAAGAGGATACAAATCATCTCCCAACATAGGAGAAAATATTTCCTTTAAACCGAACAAACTCAGAGGGTACCATTAAAGAAACTTAAGTTGCTGGCAATATCAATCATATATCAAACATTATTAAATACTATAATTATAGCAATATACAAATATCATGAATTACAATGCTATATTAGCAACATATCACATAGCAACAAAATCAAATTTGTTAATTTCTTTATACATTATCCAAATACATTTGTATTACAATACATTAGGATATTAAGAACAGACAAAAGTCTGAAAGTGTATCAGGAGATCTAGGACACAAGATTTAAATGGAATCATGTGGCATCTGGACAATATGTCCGCCATCACATTATCCGAACCACGGATAGCTCGCACCGTGAAATGGAAAGGCTGAAGAGCAATAGCGTAACGAGTAGATCTCGAGCTCTTCAAATCCTTACTTTGCATAGCCGTAAGAGCTTTTTGGTCGGTTTCCATAAAGAAATGCGCGCCCAGAAGGAACCTTTGTATCTTAAGAATGGACCAAACCATAGCCAACAATTCACGGTCTAAAACCGAGTAATTCCTTTCTGCCGCATTTAGCTTCCTAGAAATATACATTACAGGATGCAAAGTTCCTGAATATTCCTGCATTAGTGCCGCTCCAATCCCAGTGGAAGAGGCATCACTACGAAGAACAAAAGTCTTATCAATCGTTGGTAGTCTTAAGATAGGATGAGATGAGAACTAATTCTTAACCTGATCCAATGAAGATTGGCATTCCTGGGACCAACGCAATATATTAGGAGAACCTTTTTTTAATAACGATGAAAGTGGTGCCATAATGGAGGACAGATTCTCAATGAATCTTCCATAGAATTGTATCAATCCCAAGAGACTACGCACTTGCTTTTTTGTCTTCGGAACCGAGATATTTAATATCTTCGAAATGTTTTGGTCCTCTGTCTTCAACAGACCATGACCAACTCGATGACCTAGGAAGGAAATTTCACTAAACCCAACAAAAGATTTAGAGGGTTTTGCAGTCAAACTATGCTCACGTAGAGTAGATAGCAATTCCTTTAGACCCAAATAGTGTTCTTCCCAAGTATCGCTGAAAAGACAGATGTCGTCTAAATATGCGATGACATCTGCACGATCTGATAGAATTCGTCGCATCATGCGCACGAAAGTCGCTGGGGCGTTCATAAGCCCGAAAGGCATAAAATTCCATTGAAACAGACCCCTAGGTGTCGAAAAAGCAGTGAGAGGTTTGGCGTGTTCCGTCAGTGGGACTTGCCAATAACCTTTCGACAAGTCTAGTTTAGTAAAGAATTTAGCTTTAGAAAGTCTAATAAGTAGATTATCTAATAACGGCATAGGTTCAGCATCGAACTTCGTAACTTGATTTAATTTGCGATAGTCAACGAAAAGACGTATGTTATTGTCTTTCTTTCGAACAATAACTATCGACGAAGAATAAGCTGAAGTGGATGGTTCAATTATTTGCAGTTGAATCATTTCATCCAATTCTTTCTCGACTTGTGCTTGAAAATGAATAGGTATTGGGTATGGTCTTACTCTGATCGGATTACGATCAGTAAGTATGATGTCATGTTCTATGATATCTGTGTGTCCAGGAATGTCGGTAAGGACATCCTGATATGATTGTAGCGTAGAGGATACTTGACGTTGCTCCTCAAAAGACAAGTTCGAAGAGACGGTAACGTTTTTCCATGATTCCGTAGAAGTAAGTGGAATCGCAGGAAGAGGTAAGTTAACGTCAGAAAAAATAGTTTCCTCATCCTGTATAATGGACAGGGATGAGATGTGACCATGTTGGACTGGAGAGTCGTCCGTCGCCTGGAAAATAGGCTGCAAATAATCTGGACGTTCAATAAACTCTGTTAGCATATTTATATGGAAGGTTTTATGCCTTCCATCCACATCGACAATATAGTCGACATCTGAAATTTTGGAGACTATAGTGTATGGACCTTTCCATGAAATGGGAAGTCTATTCTCTCTTGAGGGAAGTAAGACAAACGCTTTGTCTCCAGGACAAAGTTGACATAGGCGCCTTTTCTTGTTAGCAAATCGCCTAGCTTTTTCTTTCGCAAATTCGGAAGATGAAGTTGCTAATCTGCACGATTCGATAATTGTTTTCCTAAGAGCAATAACATATTCATATGACGATTGTGTATCATCGTCAATATTATCGGAAGTTATCAAATCGTGTAACAAGGACATCGGCCCGCGCGGTTGCGCGCCAAAGACAAGTTCGAAAGGAGAAAACCCTGTATGCTCGTTGGGAACCTCTCTATAGGCAAAGAGAGCTGCAGGTAAGACCCTGTCCCAATCTTCAGGATGATCCTCCGTTATCTTGCCAAGTTCTTTAGTGTCCTGTTAAGACGTTCTACCAATCCATTGGACATTGGATGATAAATACTACTGAGAGACCTTTTAATGTCCAGCGTAGCCATTACCTGAGACATAACGTCCGAAATTAACTGAGTGCCGTGGTCCGACAGTATTTCTCCGGGGAATCCCAGACGAGAAAATATGAGCCAAAGAGCATCAGCGATATCGACAGTTGATATGCTCTTCAGAGGAATAGCCTCTGGCCAACGCGTGCACATGTCCACGCAAGTGAGGATAAATTGGTGTCCTCTGGCTGACTTAATCTTGAACGGACCAATGATGTCTATAGCCATTTTCTGAAACGGCCGAATCGGAATATCTGCAGCCTGAATAGGAGCAGCATGTCTCGGACCTCTAGACTTGACCTCTTGACAAATTTTGCAAGATCGGCAATAAATTCGTATGTCTTTATTAACAAATGGCCAAAAGAAAAACGCAAGGACTCTAGTTTTAGTTCTGGAAAAACCCGTATGTCCAGCACACTGAGAATCGTGTGCATGCTGAAGAATTAAGGCTCTCATACACTTAGGCACAAGAATTTGCGAGTGCATAGACTTGTCCGAGTGTTGTACCATCAGTACCAATATACCATTCTTCATAGTAATATACGATTTGTGATTCGTATTTTGATTGGGATCCCCTTTCTTTGCAAGAAGGAAGAATTTCTTCACAGACGGATCCTCTTCTTGACATTTAACAAACGAGTCATGGGAAATCACCAAGTGCTCGTCTTGGCTATCAACTCCATTACTATTATCAGATGAAGTTGGGGGATTAAGAGCTTGAGCTCTTGTCACCACTGCATTGACCGCTTGAATGTTTCGTTCTTCCCAACTAGAAATTTGTTGCGGGGTGCATTCCTTAATCCCATGAATACGACCGATTATAAGATCCGCAATAGGTCTAGGAAGAAGACATGCATGGATATCTCCTATAAAGAAGGGAGTGTCAATCCTAATAATAGCAGTAGGATAACTTTCCATAGTACCACCAAATGTAACACATTTGATTGTTTTTCCAGTGGCACAGCAAGGATCTATCAGAGACTCCCTAACCCCGACGGTAGTACATCCTGAATCGAAAAGTACTGAGACTAGCCTATCATTTATTAGACCTTTATGTAAGATGAGAGATCCTCTCCCATCATGCGCAACTGTAGCAGGTAGAGCAGGAAGAGGGTGACCACAACTTAGAGTAGATACAGTCGATGAGTCGAACAATGTTAAGCATTGGGGGCATTCAGTTGCTCTCCCAAAATCGAAAGCACAACCAGTGATAGCCCTAGAGTTACCACTATCATTTACTGTATTACAGGCTTCATCAAACTCTTGTTGTGCAGAGTTTGCCTGTTGGAAAGGTCTTTTTTTGTTAAATCTAGGTCTGCCTCGATTATCATTTCCCCTGTAATTGCCTCGATTATCATTTCCCCTGTAATTGCCTCGATTATCATTTCCCCTGTAATTGCATCGATTATCATTTCCCCTGTAATTGTTATCATATTGCCTATTGTAATCATCATTCCGGTTTGAATCCCGGTTTCTAAATTCACCATCGTCATAATTTTGACGTCGAGAATGATTATCTCGAAAGCTCGAATGGTTATTATTGCGATAACCCTTGCAAAAGTGTCTAAGATTATTACCACTAAAATTACGAGAACTACCATCTTGTCTCCAGTTCTTAGACGAAGAACCATCATGTGTTGGATTACTCTGCTTATGAATGTAATTCTGATTACTTCTCCTATTCCAGTTTTGTTGAGCACCCTGACATTTTTTTTTTGAAATTAGGGCCATATGGTGCAGCCGAAGCAGCTGCCAACCCTTCTTTCACTTTAGAATTGCTAACTGTAGCATGGGGATGCGCGGTGGCGTACTGGCAACAGTATTCCTCCATGTCTTTTAAGTTTTTGGGTTTACGCTCATGAAGAAATCCAAGGAAGGAATCATTAACTGATGACAAAACCTTGTCTCTAAGTAATAAGTCCATTAGGCCTTCATATGTTTTCTCAGTGTGAGACAACTCAACCCATCGTGTGAATGTACGACGTATTTTTGTAACAAACTCAGAGAAATCTACTCCATTTTCTGGCAACATTGTCCTAAAACGAAGACGATAATCTTCCTCTTTCAGCTGGTATTTTTTTAGCACTGCTGCTCTGACAACATCATAATTAGTCCTGTCATGTTCGTCTATTGTCATAAGAGTAGTCACTGTGTCACCTGTAAAAAATTCCATCAGTTGTTCAACATATTTTTCCTTTTTTATGTTATGCGTATCGCATAAAAATTGGAATCTATCTAGATAATCTGCTACGTCATCCTTTAAAGGATTGCAATGAGGTAGTTTGATCCTACTTACAAACTCCTTTGTCGTACTCGAAGTTGTTTGATGAGCACCTGGACTCGCCAATTTCAATTTCTCTAACTCCAAAGTTGCGAGTCTTTCATCAAGTTCCATTTTCTGTTTTCTTTCCTCATGTTCCATTTTTCTAATTTCAGCCTCAGCAGCAGCTTGAAGTTGGAGTTTTTTCTCCTCAGCAGCAGCTTGAAGTTGGAGTTTTTTCTCCTCAGCAGCAGCTTGAAGTTGGAGTTTTTTCTCCTCCATTTCCATCTGGAATTTTCTTTCATCAGCTTGAGCTTTTCTTTCCTCAGCAGCAGCTTGAGCTTTTCTTTCCTCAGCAGCAGCTTGAGCTTTTCTTTCCTCAGCAGCAGCTTGAGCTTTTCTCTCCTCAGCAGCAGCTTCTCTTTGATACCTTTTCTCTTCAAGTTCTAATCTTCTATTCTCAGCATCTAGCTTCTTTAGTTCAGCTTCTGCTCTCCTTTGTTCAGCTTCTGCTTTCAATTTAATTTCCTCTTTTTGTTTCTTTTCTTCTGACTTTAATGCAATGGCGAATTGAGCAGATGAATATTCTTCCAATTCTTTACCAGACTTACCAAGGGTTAACCCTTGCTGGATGAAGAAATCCAAATTAGACATTCTGTCTAATGAGATCAGAAACCTGAAAAAATTAACTAAATTACCTTTATATCCCAATCATTGTGGGCACAAGTCTTTTTTTTTCAAAAGAACTTGCATATATATTTTACCTTGTCTCACTCTTTGTGGACAACAAGTCTTTTAGCAAAGAACTTGTATAAATATCTCATATAATAATATTTTATTAACAATCTCTATATGAAGAGTATACCTTATCAATAATAATAATACATGACCAAGTGTATGTATGTAGACTGTGTATGACTATAATGTAGTACAATCATAAATACAAAGACAAAAATACAGAACAATGACCAAAAACGTTCACGGAAGTCAAATAAACAATACAGCAAAAAGTAAAAAAAATGTTACACAAATGTGTAATGATAACCGCGAAAAGTAAACAAGACAACTAGCAACACTGTTATAAACAAAAAGTTGTAAAGAAATAAACGAAAGGAAGAAGAGACCTAAAGATACAAACAAAACAAATCGAAAATCAAAGAATGAAAAAAAATAACGAAAACAACACTAACTCATGTCGTCACAGCTAACGTAAATAGCAACAATTGTCGCTCGCAAATCCCAATTAAGGAAATTTGCAGTCCCTAACGACACGCTCTCAATAGATAACCTCTATTACGTGGTATTATCTAAAGGAGTCACCTTTACCCAACCAGCCCGCTAAAGAACACAAGAAAAATACACAACAA